>SNQJ01S0025093.1:59024-75317 GCA_010110895.2 Picea sitchensis
GGGAATTGCCCAAAGAATTATTTTCCCGAAATATATGTGAAAAGTTAATTTGTGAGAATCTAGAAGAAATCACATGTGCTCGGTAGAAATGCCACTAAGACCCAAATTCGTTATTTGTAAATCCCCCCTCATCCTTTCAATTTCCAATCTCAAATCATAGAAAATATGTAGATGAAGAATGCCCTTGCCTTCAATGACTTTAAGAAGTGTAAATAATGTCTTGAGCTCACCCAAATTGTTGGTCCCTAATCCCAAGTTGATTTTCTCTTTTATCAAATGCACATCAAAAAGATATAAAATAAAACCAACGCCACAAAGTTTGTCCCTCCCCTGGCAAGCACCATCGATAAACCCTTAGAAAATGGATTTATCTATAGTTAGGGCATGATCTAGACATGGAGGTGGATTGTGATGTGTGCTTTTATAACATTCCAAAAGTCCCAACACTTGTTGAGAACATTTAAATGTAGGGGAAAAGGTATTGTCAAATATACTAGTGTTCCTTGCAATCCATATATGCCCCAAAGCACCAAGATAGGAAGAAATCACAATGACATTAGCTTAGAGTGTGAGAAATAGTCACTAGAATAGTCCACAAGCGAAGTTTTGTTCCATAGTTGAACTACCTTGATTTGTCGTTCAATATCCCACCAAACCTTCCGAGGATATGAACATTCCAGGAACAAATGTAAGTTAATTTCATCATGATATTTATAGAGGTAACAAAAGCCTGACCCATTTTTTTTTATTAATTGTAAATGATCCCACCTCTGGAATTTCCCATTCAAAGAAATCTAGAAGAGAAATGTACTTTTCAAGGGACCCCGATTTTCCAGATCTTGTTATGCCACCAACAAGGATTTGTAGAGGCCCGCACGGGTGTAGACGGATTGGCAAGTGCCGTGTAAATGGAAGGAAATTTGTAAAATGAAGTCTCATGTTTGATTCTCACCCGGACTTACTCATGCGCCATTCTTGCGGGCTGGGTGGTTGCACCTAGGGTTATAGTGGTAGCCGCTGGGGATCGACCCCATGTCACGCGAGTACGAGAACCGCGAAGTTGTCGATTCCCCCAGTAAAAAAAAAAACAAGGATTTGTAGACCCCATATATTGTAGTTCCTCATACCTTAATTTGGCCAAAAATCAACCTCTACAAGAGTTATAGACTCAAACAAATTCATCCTCCCAATCTATGATACATACATGAACATTGCAGAGAGTGTTAATAAATTGATCCCACAATGGTTGCCACCTTCCTTCCACTCTAATGTCTTTGGCAGAGAGCCACCCTTGCACCCAAATATTTGTACGTGTATCATCACCCACTCTATTTAAGGTATATAACCCCCTCTCTTGAAGTTGAACTACCATATCCTCTAGAAGAAATACATTATCCCCACATCTTGAGATAAAATCTTGACCAATCTTAACCTATAGTCCAAACCCAACTTTCCATGCCATATATTTTTCAATAATTGGGAATGTCAGAGATAATGCTCGCCAATGATTAGATGTGTTAACCGTGTATTTTTTCCTAAGCTAGATCCAATCTAACACACAACCAAGAGAGATATATTTATCCACCAGAATGCATTGCCAAAGACTATCTCATGTCAAGAAAACCCATAAGGATTTTGCAGCTAAGGCCTTCCCAAAAAGTCATATGTCTTTGAGACCCCATCCACCCAGATCCTTGGGGATTGATATAATTTTCTAGCTAGCCAGGTGAGAGCCCAGATATTTGGCACTTCCTTTCCAGAGGAAATTCAAACATGTTTTTTGTATATGATCCGGTTTTTCTTTGGGAATAAGTGGTAGCAGGTGTCATTACACCAATATGGCTACAATTATTGACTTGATCAGAATCAGTCTTCCACCACGTGACAACCATTGGTTGCACCAAAAGTTTATTTTAATTTCTATGCATGTTAGAAGACATTTCTAATCAGTTAAATTATAATTGTTGGGTTTAAGAGAGAATACAAGGTATTTGAATCCTACCTGCAAATCACAAGAAGTAAAGTTAAATGGCCATGATTTTTTTTTCTTGAAATGTTCCTTTACCTCTAGGAAGTAGACAATATATATTTTTAGATTAATGACCATCCCGGTAACTCAGTAGACTCACAAAAGAGGTCAAGAATTTCCTTAAGAGTTTGGGCCTCATGTTTCACACAATAGAAAAATATGAGGGCATCATCAACAAATAAAATATGAGTAAGACTTTCGGTATGACCTAGTCTTACCCCTTGCATCTAATTTGTTCTTTTTGATAAATTTATAGTCCTACTGAGGCCATCCACTATCAAAAAAAAAAATAGGGAGAAAGTGGATAACCTTGGCGCAAACCATGTCCAACATGAAAAAGGGATAGGATAGATCCATTTAACAAGGATGGAAAATAAATTGTGGACATGCAACACACAATCCACTTTACCAGAGATAATTTAAAACCCACATGAAGAAGTAATAGTCTGAGATATAGGTAAGAGACTTGGTCATTTTCTTTCGAGAGGTCGATTTTCATTATCGAGATGGGACACTTTGAAACTTTGACAGTGTGAATACCTTCCTACGTAGATCCAATTTCTTCATGGATGAGGTGGTCCTTGAGAAAACCAAATTGCTTTGGAGTAATAAAAAAAGNTTCTTTCGAGAGGTCGATTTTCATTATCGAGATGGGACACTTTGAAACTTTGACAGTGTGAATACCTTCCTACGTAGATCCAATTTCTTCATGGATGAGGTGGTCCTTGAGAAAACCAAATTGCTTTGGAGTAATAAAAAAAGATAAAATTGGCTTAAGCTGAACCGCTATGATCTTGGACATTATTTTATATATATAACTACAAAGAGAAATCGACCTAAAATCATCGAAGGACGTAGAACAATCCTGCTTGGGAATTAATGCAATGAATGTAGCATTAATACACTGATGCATTTTTCCATATTGTCTTACTTATTCCACCATACGAAGAAGATCATCACAAAGAATATCAAAAACATATTCATAGAATTTAGCTCTCCATCCATCAAGGCTCAGACTTTTGTGTCATTTGAAAGAAGATATTATGGCTAAGAGTTCAACTTTTGTGACCTCGCAAAAGAGAGCACGATCTTCCACCCCCTCAATGAATCAAGGAAACTGCTCTATAAGTTTTAGTGTTTTTACCATGTTTATTCTCTTTACCTCTTTAAATAATGATTCAAAGTGATTGATTCCCAATGCTTCCAAGTTTGGAAACCCTCTCACCTTATCACCACTTGGACCTTGTAGTTCCCAAATGGTATTCTAACTCCTCTAGAAGTTGGAATTTTTTTTAAATAATTTTGAATTTTGATCCTCCACTGAGATCCAAAGTGCCATGCTTTTGAGTCACCATGTTTTCTCTTGTTTCAACAATAGATTGGATATGTAATCTTCTAAGGATTGACACCGTTCCATATCTGAAATGGGTTCTTTTCCTCCACAAGGTGTAGAGTAAAATTGTTCTAGTTCTTCTTCAATGTCCTTGAGAGCCCAGTCTTGTTGTAACGTTCAGTCCCTTGCCCAAAAAGAGGACTTTTCCTTAATATTTCATATACTAGTGACAAATTGAACATTGGATAGGATCCCATTATATTCATAATARTGACTCTAGTTGTCCTTGACCAACTGAMAAAATCTCTCGTCATCGAACCTAGATGGATTATATTTGAACGAGACGYCTGGCTTCCTTGAACCCTTCTCAAACTCAAACAATATTGGGTAATGGTATGGGCAGCATACCTTCCCCACCCATGAACAATATTTACCCAGGGATTGAAGAAACTCTTAATGAACAAGGAAACTATCCAAACATTTCACAACAAYGACCTCTCCAATCTGATTATTGCACGAGGCAAGACACAAAGATAAGGGTTCCACATTGACCCAACCCAAATATTCCATATGTTTATTCAAGAAATTATACGTATGATCCTCTTTGGATGAATGCCCCCAAGTCTCTTCCCAACTCAAATTGAAATTTATATCACCACCAATTATCAAGTATCCAAAACTAAAGCAATTATAAGAGAATAACTTGGACCAAAAATCCTCCCTACCATGACATGGTCCATATAGATTTAAAACCAAAATGGATCTATCCAAATCCTTGCAGTAAACTTCATTACATAAGCCTAACACAATGGAAAAACAATTTATGTGTAGTTAGTGGAAAAACCTATTATAAGGCCCCCTGAGAGGCCCATCGAGTCCACTCCGTAAAAACTCCAACCAAGAAACATTTTAGATAGCTCCCCAATAATAACTCACAAGGGTCCCATTGTTTATTGTACTAAAATAATATCAGTCCACTCCATCGCCAAATAATGTTTCAAGGAGATTTTCTTAAGCATTCCCCCTAGGACTCTCATATTAACATAAATAAGCTTCATAATGGGTCCACTAGTGGGATATGTCCTATTCTAAGGACCCCATTGAGGAATTTGTGTTGGCCTTGGGATATTTCACGGTGGGCCCGATCTTATGCAAGCTTCAAATTTGATTTCCAACCCACCTTATTTAGACCAATATGTTTAAGTCCGTTATATACCAAACCCCTCGAAGTGTGGATGGAGGAACAAGGACGAAGTAAATATGGTTCATGCCCAAACAAGGAAGAATTATTGTCAAAGGAACAAGGTTTTAGTGAGTCTGAGATAGGTGAGTAACCCGACTCAACAACCTTATAAGGATAGTCAGTATTGGAATCCCCCATCCCCTTGCCCAAAGGCCAATAAGTCAACACCTCACTCGATTCTAGAACATAATTCAAAATTGGAGAAGAGATATTAGAATTACCCAAGGTTTGGCATCCCGATGATGAAAACTTTGACCACAAATCCTCCATCTTGGACCACTTCTCATTCATGAGGTCTAGTTCATCTCCAAAGAAATCCCAAAGTGATGTGCCTTTCATGTTGTGCAGAGCTTCCTCCCCTAAGGGGACATTGACTTCACCAATCAGAATTTTGGATTGTTCTGGCTATTCATCCATAGTGAAACCCAACCCACTTCTCCCACCAAGTTCCTTTGGTGGACATGATGAAGTATACACATCTATTTTTCCCATCATGAAAGTGGAAACATTATCAAGAACCCCTCTATTCCTTCTAGACATCCCTTCAAAATTCTTCTTGAACTATCCTCACAATCAACGAGAACATGCCTAAATCTATGGAAACATGAGCATCTAAAGGGTATATTGACATAGTTAAGTACCTATGTAAAAATCCATTCTATGACCACCAAGTCCATTTTTTCATAGAGCCCTCGACAAGGATTCATCTCAATAAGTATTTGAGCCACCAGCTAGAGTGGACCATTTTTGTAGCTATCATCAACAATAATGAAAGTCCCTAGAACCTCACCAATGGATTTAAAATCCAAGTCCAACCAAAACTCCAAAGGAACATTTGAGAGCTTAATCCAGACTAGGACGTTGGTCATTACCTCCTCCCTCACATCAAACAAGGGGTGCCAAATTTTAATGCTAAGTACATTTTCGTCCCAATACCATCAGTTCCCTAAAATCATCCATGCATCATCCTTTTTTTTGAAAAGAAACCCAATCCAGCCTTTAGTTAAGATATGAACAATTGAGGCGTATCTGATGACCAAATCCCAGTGCCCCTGCATCCACATAGATAGGGTCTCCTTCGCCACCCTTTTCCCACAAAATCTCCCAATGAGAGCACATCCATCGATATCCACAATCTAGCAAACTAGTAAGTCCTTGCCTACCACCAATGAAACCCCTCCACCTTTCGAATTAACGATCCATCTACGCTTGCACTTGGAAATATTTTGGCTAGAGATCGTTCCACCACCATGTGATCCATGAGAATCCAATCTGTCCTCAATGCAGTATAAATATTGAATGTCCAATAGCTCAAATCTGATTGAAAATCTAACAACAATGTCTGGCACCTTTGCTTCAGACTCACAAAAAGGACCCTTCTCCTTATTGTGTGCATCCCCAAGACCCCCATCCTGAAAAACAATCTACCTCGTCAACCCTCCCATACTCAATCTTGACAAGTCACATTGTGTATTTGAGTTGTTAGTTGTTTGATATAGTAATCTTTAATGCACATGATTAGATAGTTCATTTATTGATTGGATCCACTTATCATGATGTTATGACTTGAGATCCTTGGAGGGTGTATTCATTTGTCTTTGCAAGACCTAGTTGGTGGACAATTTTGGGAGAACAAACCTAGATTGGGATTCCATGGGGCTACAAGTTCACAGGTTGGATGTCAGGGGCCCTCATACCATATGAGAGAGAGATGACTTGGACGAACTTGATGATGACTTGGATGCCCTAGCTCACCCATTTCTTGCCAAACAATTTTTCCAGGAGGGGCAAAACGTCCCACTTTTGAGCATGACGTCATGATATTGGGGGCTAGGGCTTGGTGGTGAGGTGCCACTATTTTTCACTTGGATGTTTTGAGGAGAAGAGGGTATTCACCATAATGAGATCACTTAGATGATTGACACATAGCCTTGGGAGGCCCTTCCATGCTTCTCCAACACCAATGACCTCCTCAAAGTAGAAAAATGTCCCCTAAAGGGGTGACGTCATCCTAGATTAAGGTTTAATTTGTGCAAAAGATGAAATTTTAAGTGAATTATTTAATATTATTGTGTTAATGGGGAAAGATTAGGGTTTTTGACCCCTAATATTTTGTTTTACTCCTTATTTTGTGGACACACCATGTTAGCTACTTTTTGTATAAATAGAGATCATAATATCTCATTTAAAACAAAACTCTCCTCTTGTGAGAGGCTTTGGTCTGATATTTTCGGCTTCCTTACCTATTTTATCTCTTGTGCACTTGTGTATGGCTATGGTTGTGAATGGTTAATGGAAGAAGTGATGCGCTAGCCTTGGACGTTTATTTTTTATCTCTTGTGGTGGATTGTCTTAGCATCTCTCTTAATCTTGGTATGGTTTTTACTCTCTTGCTATCATTTTATTCAAGTCAAGTATTTTTTATGCTAGGATCTAGGTGGGAAGTATAAGGGCATACACCCCCACCATAGTCTTCACTATTTTATTGCTTCATCTCATTGATTAAGGGTTTTCTAAGAGAAGTATAAGGGCATACACCCTCTTAGCTTAAACAATAGATTAGAGAAACTTTCCTTGGGGAGTAAAAGGGATTACACCCCCAAGGAGGTAGCTTCTCTAAGCTCTTTATGACCCCATTAACCCAATATTAAAGGCACTAGTTGTTAATTTGTTGCATTGGAGAAATAAAATATTGCATTGGGAAACGTGAATTTCGGTCATTTTTACTTCTTGCAAAGTGGATTGTTTTCCTTGTGACTTGGGCACATCACAACCACTAGGGCATCCTCATCTAAGGGATACTTAATTCTGTTGTTACAAAATTGCATCTTCAGCCATTAGGGCTGCAAAAACCCTAACATATTTGCTCTAATAACTCTCTTGTCAACCATTGGTTTTTTCTCAAAGTTTGCACATTTACTTTCCTTGTCCTAGCACACTTTTTGGAAAATTTTGAGGGGAATTCATTGGCTGATTTTCTTGATATAATACATTGAATGTTACAGCCATAATGCTGATATAATTTTCTGCAGACAATTGTTTACAACAACCTTATCTCTCATGCTAAGAGTATTGGTTTTTCATCTTGAGTTTAGTTAGTCAATTACTAGTTTTTCTCTTGCATTTTTCTACTTGATCTTTAGCATTTATTGAGCAGATTATAGTATATTTTTCTTGATGATATATACTGTCATCTATTGCTGCGAATTAGGGACAAAAATCTTAACTTGCTGATCCAACTAACATATATTGTTGCAAGGTGTGTTTTCTTGTGTCTCGGGCAGGTACAATCATCCTAAAAAACACTATACTTGTTGGGCATCCTTTACTTGACTTACAAGACATCTCTCCATACCCTTCATTCCATTTAGACTTGACCTATAGGGTCTTCATTTCCACTTCCCTCCATCTCTATATCAATCCCTATAGGGTCACCGGGATCGCCTCCCTAGAGTGACCTAGTCACACTTGAAGTGTGGGACCTACATCGAGGTGACATTGAGTGTAGGATTCCCAAGTTGTAGCACTTGTTCCATGGTGGTCAAGTTTTTCCCAACCTACAACTTGCGCTATAAAACAAAGCTCAAAGAAAATTCCTAAGTCTTCCATATAATTTAAAAGATTTATCAAGGACGGTATTAAAGGTTTTTTTGAAATCATCAAAACAAGAAAAAATATCTTCTTTGTTATTAGGACAATTTTCAGCAATAATCCTAAAACTAAGATTATCACCAATTGTTGAATGCTTTCCCCTAAACCCATATTGGCCTTTAACTCATATAACATATGCAAAATATTTTGCATAGTATGTTTTGTTTATAAGTTCATTACTTTAATGTTTGAGTCATTAATGACTTATCATTAAGTTTGTTGAGGGTTGTAAGTTATTCGTATTAATGACTCATCACTTAAGCATTATCAATTATTTGTATTGATAACTCTTTATTAAATTAAATTAGCTGTGGGTTGATAATTTTTCATATTGATTACTAATCACTAAATTAATTGAGAACTATTGGTTGTAAACATTAATAATTCATTGGTAAATTAGTGGAGAGTTGTATTAAAAAAAATCTCTTCCTTGTTTATATCTATTTTATCATCAATTAATCAAAACATATATTTGTTAAAATATGTAAAAATCTATGTTGCACAAGTTGTTGGAACGTGGGAACGTGGATATGAGTGTTTGAAATGGCTAGAAGTGTCACCCAAAATTATGAGAAACATCAAGTTGGAAGAAACAATATTATATATTAAAACAATATAAAAAATATTTTAGATTACAATGTATCGAGATAAAGGACAACTTTGCTCCTACAATATGCAAATTGCTATATAGTATATTAGACTTTACTACATTAATATATTAAATTCTATTTTTGGTATTAATAAGTACCAATTTTGACTACAGTTTTCACTAGTTTTGGAAGATCTTTTGATACTTTGTATGATTGTACGAGCAATGCTCACTTTGATTCATCTATGAATATCAAGGAGCAATTTTTTTTCTAGGTGAAAAAAGGTACCAATTTCAAGTTGTATTAAAACCTACAATTTTTTTTTTTTTTGCTAGTTTGTCTGTGACCTACGGGACTAGCCTATGGCTTGAGAAACCGTGACTCAAGGGCATATAAGTTGTCAAAATCACCCGAGGATCGCACCTGGCCTGAGCCACACCAACCCTTAACATGGATGGATTTTTTGTCCCTGCAGGTTTCAAACCGATGACTTAACATCACAGAGTGCCTTAACAACACACTTCATCACCGACTATCCTACACCTCAGGAAAAAAATATTATATTTGTCGAAAAAATATAATATCAAAATTTCTAATTTAATTTGTGATAATAATTATATGAATATATATCCCCGGAATGGGGACATAAACCCGATGTTTGGCCATTGTACAAGACCCTCATGAGCTCATCTTGAATGTTTTGTTCAATGTTCTTTTGGTTTTCTTACTATAGAGGCAGGAAGGCACCACCCTATCTTTAGTCTAGGAGTGAAGGCATAGGACAATGATCTCTCAGTTTCAGATATTTTGAATACAAATCATGGTTTTTCTCTATATGTACTTCATGGTCTTACTCCCCATCTCATACAATTTGGATTAATCTATTACTCTTGTGCTACTAGTCTGGTTTCCCTAGTGGCATGACAACAACTTAGACTATTTAATGTATTCTCCGTTAATATGAAATTCTCGAGCTAGCTTATATATATATATATATAATCAAACATTAAACTTTAATATCCATAAAGATTCAACTAGAAAATGAGAAACAAAATACATATATAAAATTTTAACATTGTAAAATTAAACTTTACATATATAAACTTCGAACATCTTTCGTAAATTTGATGGTAATGATTGGAAAAAGGATAAATAGTACTCTCGTAATATAAAAATACAATAAAAATAATGATTGGGAAAAAAAAATAGTCCTACTCTCATAGTATGAAAATACAATAAAAATCAATGATATGGTTGGTTCACGACAACAACAAATTGGAGCCAATGCTTCTCATTTACATGGCGTTGATTTATTCAGCATTTAGGTTTGGTCTTGGCTCAAAGGAAAACATACATGCATTAAAATTTATTCATATCCACAACTACAAAATGAGCATTATTACATTTTTTATTCAAACCATTTTTGAAATAAGATTTATGTGTGTATTTTAGTCTTTTTTTTATGGAAATATTTTCAATAAATGCAGTAAAAATATTTGCAATGCCCCCAAGGTGTAGATTAATCATTGATGAAGTGCACTATTAAGGCACTGCATTATGTGAGGTCACCTAATTGAAACCTCGACATACCTGTGTGACACGCTTGGGGCATGTGGAATTACACATGGAGGTTATAGTGGTAGTGGTCATAATTGACTATGTGTCACAACCCAACCTAGTTGTTGATTCCACAAGAATACACACACACAATAAATTAGGTCTTTGTAATAATTGAATAAAAATATTTACATTTTAGTTTAACAATATCGAAAATTGATACTTATTAATACCCAAAATAAAATTTTAATTTAAAGTTGTTTATATCAAAAAAAATTCCTTTCCAAGATTCCAAATTCTTCCTAACCCATTAAAAACATTTTATACCCATTTCCAAACTCCCCAAAACATTAAAATATTGGGATCCAATGTTAAAACATATAATAAATAATCCACTCTTGAATATAAATTCATTTTTTTTATTAATAATTGTAATAATAACTCTTTTACAAGGAAATTTCGAAACATGCCTGGTTCAACTTCACCTCCCCACACGGTAAAATTGTGCAAGACTAAAGTGAATCCAATACATTAAAAAATTATTTCTCCAACTAATATTATAAAAATTGATATGGTGTGTTCATTTTTATGGCATGATGGATGAGACCATTCAAGAAATGTGTTCATTTTTATGGCATTATTAAACATCTTAGGCATTAAGTCAAAAGTGTTAGAACAAGAATGCAATGCAATATACCTTGACTTTCTAAGTATTATTCATAATTGTGGGGTTTTTGATGTGTAAATGTAATTTATGTTTAAATATTTAAATGCATTTTTTAATATTTTTTAAAAATTATTTTAATAATAAAACATGAAAAAATATAAAAAAATATCTTTATTAAAAAATTTCATGATATAACAAACATATTTAAAGTATAAATAAAATATTTATTTTTCAATTGGGTGTAGTTTGGATGGTTCTGAGAAATGATTGTTATCTTTTCCACCGGGGTTCAATTCTCATAATGACATGAATAAAGCTCACAATGAATATGTTGTAATGGCTTTCGAGCCTATATGTATTGGAAAGTTTCCTTTGATTCAAATATTGAATAGCAAAGCAACTACTATTTCCGCGTGAATTTGTTTTTTTACTCGCTTTACTTATATATATATATATATATATATATTAAAAGATATATAGTTAAAGTATAAATAAAATAAAATAAAATATTTATTCGTATTACTTAAAAATAAAATCTTTAATCACCTTAAAAAGACATAAATCAATATGATGTGTTCATTTTATTTTATTATGACATGATGGATGAAACCATGAGAAATATTCCAGGCTCAAGAATTGAGGAGATCTCTCTTCACTAAGAAGGATTCATATTTTTCTACACAATCTAAACACCAAGGCACAAAGAATTGTTTGAGGGCCAAATTCCAATAATAGAGATTTATCGACATAAAAAGTAGTATTTATAATGATGTGACTTTTTTTTTTTCTAGTAGAAAATTTCTCAATATATATTATATATATGGTGTTCTCAAAAAGAGTACAAGTGATCAAATACAATGCCAACTAGTGACCTTCACCACAGAATACCACCCCCACATCAGGAAGGGGTGTATACAAAGATCCAAAAATAATCTCGAAGAAAACTATCCAGACTTTATCCCTATGAAACATTCCAAAATTGCCAATATATTTTCAATAGTACTGACAAAAAACTACAATCATATACAAAATGATACCAGATATAACACAAAAAAAGGGAAGTAAACTAAGCTTCCCCAATCACAAGCTATATCAGATATAAAAGTGAAGTGAAAGAGGGGGGCCCTCCTGGCCATCCTTCCATTTGGTGAAATGAATCATTTCTTCCGGAACCTGAAGAGATTTCTTTGAGAGAGAGTCAACTTCCACATTCTCTTCCCTATATATGTGCTCAAATTTAATGTCTTTTAAGAGTGGAATGAGATTCCTAATCTTCTCCATCTAGCCCATAAGATATGAAACAAAGAGATTACACTTATAGTTTAACAAGTCCACCACAATTTTGGAATCCCCAAGAACCTAAAGCTGGTCAATGTCAAGTCTATAAGGTAGAGTTAAAGTAGCCCATACGCCAAGGAGTTCGGCCCTAGTATTTGTTCCCATCCCACAGTTGAAGGTCCACCTGTAGATAATGCTCTCCCCAATTTTTATAAGTCCTCCAGCTCCACTCAAAGTGCCATTGTTTTGAGGAACACCATTGAACCAACAAATATTTTTCAAATAAAGATCCGGGGGTTTCCTTTTTCTTTTGGGGAAATGAGTGAGAGGGATTCGAGCATTTGGGCCTTCCATCAAACCTCGAATCTGATATAAAACTCCCTGGACAGAATTTGTAGAAGATTCAAAGATGAACTTATTCCTTATCATCCATATAAACTAGCACGTCACTGCAGGTAGATTACACAGAGCCTTTTCCATCTTTTGCCAATTTCCAAAACATAGTAATAGAGAATTACCTCCCCAAACTGTGGTGAATTTGTACTCAATAGTTAAGGAATTCCAAATTTGTTGCGTGAAGGAACAACTAACAAAGATATGGAAAACCGACTCCTCCTCCTTGTAGCATAAATAACAGACACTCAAACCTTCCCAACCTCTTTTTATCAGGTTATCCCATGAGAGTATTTTATTCTCCAGCGCTAGCAAAAAAAACAGTTTGATTTTGAGTGCAATATCCCAAGACCAAAATTTCCTACACCAACCTGTAATTTTGTTCGGCCAATATTCCTGAGCCAACGTTTTATATACATTTTTAACTGTCATGACCCCAGAGTGATCACCCCTTGAACAAATGAGTAAATCTTCTTTGGGTTGTAGCTGAATTCCAAAGAGAATGAGAGCCTTGCAGAAAGAAATCCATTCGACGACCAGATTCCCAGAAAGTTCTAACTCCTCGCTAGATTTCCACTGATTAGCTATGAATCCCAAAGAGGCATGTGCAGAGGCTTGATATAAATAACTAATGTTGCGTGCCTTTGGCACCCCACTAAGTTTAGGAGATAATAATGAAGAATTATCAATTCCCAGATTTTATCCAACCCGATAAAAATGGAGGTTCCATTCCCAGGTTTCCAACTGATCCAACGAGTAATGATAGGAAGCAACCTCAGTAAGTTTTTCCAGATTTGTGAAGCAGCTGGTTGGAGAGGCGAAGCCGACCTAAGCCAAGTTGCCACTGAATAAAATGGGAGGTATTTATCCTTGATCACGTTTTTCCAGATACCTTCCTTAAACAACGCTCGCCATAGAGAATTTGTTGCCCAGGAACGATTAAAAAGAAAGAGATTTCATAGACCCCATCCACCGAGATGTTTGGGTTTTTATAACATCTCCCAACTACAGAGATGGATTCCTTGTGTCTTACCAACTCCCGACCACAAAAAATCAAAAATAAGTTTGCGGATCTTTGAGAGAACTGAGACTGGTACTGCCACCAAGGCCATCCAATATACAGACTGTGTTTCAAGTACCGATTTTGATAAAGTGTATCGGCCACCAAGAGTCAACCAACGGTTGCACCACTGATTAATCCTCTTTTCAAATTTTATTAAAATCCACCTCCAGTCCTCAAACGAACTCTTCTTAGGTTTTAAATGGTACCCCAAATAACGAAATCCCACAGATAGATCCTCAAAATTAAATGAGAACATTCTTCTAAACATTTCCAAAGTATCTCCTTGGATCCCATTAAAATGAAAAGTTTATTTTTGAGGGATAATTTTTAAACTCGACGCACAACAAAAAATTTCTAGCAAAGTTTTGATCACCTGCCATTCCTCTAGAGAGGCTTTAGACATAATTAAAACATCGTCAACAAAAATAAGATGAAGAAATTTGATAATCCTTGATACCTTGACTCCAGTTAATTTTCCTTCCACTTGTCCTTTTTTTAAAAGAAGACTAATGGTTTCTATAACAAGAATAAAAAGTAGAGGCGAGAGCGTGCATCCTTGACATAGACTACGCTCACTTGAGAAGAACGTAGAGGCCTCCCCATTGATCAGTACTGAAAAAGAGGAGCTAACCACACAACTCATAATCTAATGAATAGAATGAAAACTGAAACCAGTTTGAACTAAAATTAGACGAAGGAAATCCCAGTTAACACAGTCATAAGATTTTCTTAAATCCAGTTTAAGGATCAATGCTTTTTGTTTCCTGGCTTTGATACTATGCATACATTATTGTGTCGTACCAATGGCATCCAGGATTTTCCTACCCTTTAAGAACCCAAGGTGTTCACTCAAAATTTCCCTCGATAAAACAGGTTTGATCCTATTTGCAATTACCTTAGAAATCATCTTATAGCATAAATTGCAGAGTGCAATTGGTCTATAATCCCCAAAGGTCCGCGGATTATTCTCCTTTGGGATCAGCGCCAAGAAATTAGTATTTAGAGAAATTTTAATTCTCCCTCTAATTCTTGTGTCTTCCACTAAATCCAGTAGGTCACCCCCACAACATCAAAAAATTTAATATAAAACTCAACCGTCCAGTCGTCTGGGCCTGGACTCTTGTCAATTGCAAAGAGTTTTAGAATGTCCCAGATTTCTTGTTTGGTGACCAGTATATCAATTAGACATGAATCCTCGACATTAACGTAGCACGGAAACAGTTGGGCAAGTTCCATTTGATCCACAGGTGAAATGAAGCAGTCCTTAGAAAATAATTTATTATAATGATGTGACTTGGATTTAGATTGCCACTAATTATAAATGGAGATTCTTTTAACACTAATTTAATAATAGATGTCTTTTATAATTGTTGTCTATCATAAGGCTTTGGGTAATTTTAATAAAGGGGTCATATTTATGGGATTTATGTTATTATATGAAAACGGATTTAAGTTTAATCAATCATATAGATTTATTTTAATTTTGGATTTATCATGTGTTGAGAGGGATTAGATTCATGAAGGTGTAAACATATTTTAGAGTGCAAAAAATTGAGGAAAGGTTTGCATCATTAGATATTTGATCCCTCTTGATACATGATAGATTTATAATTAGAATGGATCTATGCCGGTTCTAGTTGTGGGTGGATGGTTACATCAACATTTTAGATGATCATCATTATGTGCATGTTTTAAATCTCTTTGATCCTTCAAAATTTATTAAGTATTATCCATAATCTAGACAGTACTATCAACAAGGCCACTTCAAAAGTAAATTTGATCCTATAACGACCCCATCATTACAACTACAAGCGAAGTAGAAGGTGATTTTTTTTTTTTTTAAATAGGATGACAACAACAATTATAGCTAAACAACACAGCTAACGATGGGCACCATTCTCGCTGAATAGGCAACAGACAACTATGACTCCATGCACTGGCATAAGAGAAACTGGGCGAAACATGCATAAAACAACAAGGAGGAACGACTACCCGCCCGAAGAAAACAAGACCACGCCTACAAGCTAAGGGACAACATCCCTCTCCCAACACAACGACCTTGACGACCAATGACTAGAACCTCAAGGCACACGAACCAAACACATGAAGGCGTTACAACCTAAGAGCTAACAACAACTTACAATGATCAACAACACTCACACGGGAAGCACAAACTTCGGCCACGATATCATTCGCCTCTGTCCAATAGGGCACGCCATGATCCCCTCATTAGGAATCATGTCGTCCCCATATGAGAGGCATGACAATAACTATGGCGCAAACATATTCTATCTAGACCATAGACTCAAGACCAACCCATGCGCTAGGAGACCGAAATAGCTGACACAAAGACTACACCCACTCCTCAAGCAACGAGTCGACAAGACACGATATGACGTCAACAAGATAGCGCAAGCCATTACACGACTTCACCAACCACCCAACCATTAATCAAGTCTAAATTAGTCAATAATTATCAATCTAAATTA
>SNQJ01S0025094.1:36629-55712 GCA_010110895.2 Picea sitchensis
ACATGTTCTCCTTTGGAACGAGGGCACATGCCTTTCATGAATATTTACAGGTGGATTTGAAAAATGAATAAGGTTTTTACCTTGATGTGGTCATACCCTTCAGTTTTAAAGTTACCAATATGACAGAGTTGAGAAGAAGAGAGGAGGATATCCCTTCTCCGAACTGGATAAAACAACTGAATGCATGCTGGAAGGAAAAGGTTAAATACTTGAATATCATTGTCCAAGCATGTGACCAAGCCGTATTGAAGAAGGAAGAACTATTCAAGAGGCTGACTGAGATAGACCAAGATGGAAGAACCAATGAGGTCCAAGACCCCAAATTGATCCTCAACTCGTTGTTCCTAACCAAGCAAGCCTTTGATGAACAAGTTGAGATATTTAAAGGGTTATCATTTGAAAAGTTCTATGGCATTATTGAGTATAATAAAGATGATGTAGACAAATGTCTAGTGGATTATTCAGTAAAATATCAAGATATTGAAGAAGCTTTGTGTAATATTTCCATTGATATAAGGGACTTGGAGGGCGATATATTCAATATAAAAATCCATCATGAAATCAACATGGAACCAATGAGAACCTACATCGAATAGTGGTTTAAAAAATCTATCGACAAATTGACCGATGAAGGGCAAAAGGAAGTTGAGACGGTTCCTATAACCGTCGATGAAAGAAATAAAAGGACATCAACAAGCAAGTGACAAGAGAGAGAGATACCATCATGGTAAGTTCACATTGATCACATCCTTCTTTGTTTATCAATTCCTTCATCCAGTTACTCCACCTCTTTAAATAAAAAAGTTTAACCGAAGACTGCTAATTTCCTTTTTCTTCTTACCAGGTCTTGTTGTCTTCCACCGCCCACTTTCTTCCTACTACAAATTTCATTCTTATATATATATTCTTTATGGTCCATGGGAGCCCCAATCCCAATCTTTATGACAAACACATTTAAATTTCAGAGAATNAATAAACTGTATATTTTTAGAAATTTCAAGAGAGCTATTTTGGGTACAATCTCGACTGTACTTTGTAACCCAGTTTTCTGAATATAAAGTATTTGAGGTTGATCTATCATTATCTTTATTTGAGCTGCCCATGTATTACTCTATCAAATTTCTCTTATGCATGCAGATGATTTCCTTTTATTTTTATGTGAACAAAAATATTTAGCCAAACTATGATGGATGTGAGGAAATTTTACTTATTTACTTTAAATGTGTGAATGTGTGTTGTTCCTAGTCCATTCTCAGGAACATTATTTTAAATAAAATAAAAACATTTTCCATTTTTTTTATCTTTACTTTTTCTTTGATTACCATGATGAACTTCTGTAAAGTCCCACATTTTGAAGACCTAGAGCCCCATGAAAATCATAACAGAGGAGTACCACCTCTATAAAAATGTTGGGGGATTTGTATCCTCGTGAGGTTGTCGTTTCTTTCCTAATGGATTCAAGCATCAACAATTTTGGCAACCATACTGGGGACATGAACTGAAAAGTCAGAACTTGGCCCAACGTTTGTGAAAGAATATATGACTTTACCCCAAGGTAATCAACCCCATTTAGAAATTGAATTAAATAATCATCTAATCATTTTACACTAGTTGTACAATGTGGTAATAGAAACAACCCATACTTGAGAAGAGTTAGAAGGGTCCTGGCAAATCTTAGTCCAAGAAGAATAAAGAGAAATCCTCCGAAGACAGAAGAGAGAAGAATGACAAGATTGAGGAAATCAAAGGCTAGCTAGAGAAACACAAGAACAAGGTCGATATTGAAGCTGGACGAATATAAGGGACACATTATTAGAAGTAAAAGTAAGCAAATCTCCATTCTTAGAAGTGAAAAGTCTAGCCCTGAAGTCTCCCCAGACATGGCAACGAGAGACGGACAACCTTGAGACAAGCATCATGAGGAGAGACAAGGAGGTGGAATAGATGCCACAAGAAATCAAGGAATCTCGAGGTTTTAAAATAGAAGGAGGGTAAGAGATTCCCCTCTTAATTTTATAGGTAAGAAGCATGAGCTCCCTATTCTCCCTAAGGGCACCTTAAAGGAATTTTTTGGAGACGGAGCAATCGATGCAAAGAGGCATCTACACTTATTTCTTGATGTTTGTGACTTTCATCGAGTTGAATATGCCGATGTCATGGTAAGGTTGTTTCTCCAAACCTTATCAGAAAGAGCTTATGAATGGTATACAACGTTTCCCAGTAGATCCATTGACTCATTTAATGACCTCGAAGATATGTTCCTAACTATGTTTGCCCCTCCAATTGCTTACCATATCCTCCTCATTGACTTCACCCAGATTGGGTTGAGGAAGAACGATAGGATACAAGATTTTAATCTCAGGTTCAATAAGACTTTGAGTAGAATTCCATAAGATAAAATACCAAATAACCCAGTCATTCTCGGTTCTTATAAGAATGCAATGCCCCCGAATGTAAAATATGCCATCAGAACATCCCAAATGGGTACTTTGGAGGAGGGAATGACTAAATCCACTGAGATGGAATAAATTATGATTGAAACGGGTGTCGATCCCGACATTATACTAGGAAGAGTACAAAGGCAGCTGGGAGGATTAAGTATTGATGACCAAGGAACTTACAACTCAAGAAAAAATGAGAAATAAAAGCCTCGAGTGGCTAAAAGTCAAGTGGCAGGAAGAGGATTTTTCAAGGGGACCATAAATGGCATAAAGGTTGACCCTATGGCGGTGCATGAAACTAAGCAAAGAATTGAAATTGTACAGATGAATAGAACCATCAAACAAATGCAGAACGAGATAACTAGACTGAGAAGGGGAGATAATTACATGCCAAACCCAAGAATGCCAATCCCTGAGCAAAGGAGGAACCCTCCCCCTGAAAAAAGAGTTAGGTTTGATAATACTGATAACCCACAAAGACCAAGGGTTCCCAGACAACCTACTCCAAACACGGTTGTTTCTGATGATGTCTATGACGAGCAATTAATTGAGCAAGAAAATTATTACTGACCCGATGAAAGCTCTGAAACCATGCAAATGGACAGATGCGAGATGTCCATGTATATATTTGGAGAGGGCGACAATGGTCCCGACTCACAATAAAATGTCTCCCAGACGAGAGGATATGTAAACAGACCCAAGAATAAAGGCGACTGTTGGCCCTTGACCAAGTTTTGAGAGATTCTTGGTCATAATGACTTATTTTGGGACTTCGACAACCTATCGAAGGAGGAGCGGAAGACGAAGCAGAGATCACGGGATCTCGGCCCAATTTTGGGTCCTTTTTGGGTTTTGGGGATAATGTAACGGGAATGGGATGTCGACCCATGGGTTTACCCATGTTTAGGACAATTTTGTATGTATAAATAGAAGGATAGGCAATGTAAGAAGGAGAGAATAATGCATCTATGGGATGTGAATGTATGCTAAGTGCAAGTGGGGTTTGTAAGTGCTTTGTGCATGACTGTAAGAGACTTGCAGAGCTAAGTGCAGGTCCTTGTAGCAGATTGTGGAGGGCTTAGTGATGTAACACAAGGAAGAAGGATCTAGCGAGCTGCACAGATCTTCTGTCTTGTGTGGAGTAAGGGTTTTGATGGATTTGTGCTTGTAACCGATTGACTGAAGACAATAAAGAATAAGAGTTGGTGGACGTAGCCCCAGGGTGGGGGCGAACCATGTAAACACTGTGTTATGTGCTTTGTGCTCTGTCTTGATGTGTTTACATGTTATCTGCTAAGTACTGTGATATGTTTAGATAGATCTACTTCTTCTTTGTGCTTATGATATGTAAGAATATTAGATCTGATCAAGATAGTCATGCTTAGTGCTTGATATGCTCATTCTGATCCATTTATATATGCTTAGTGCTTAAATACTGTAGATTAGCGTGAATGCTGCGAAGCTCTGTTTTATCAACGAAGTGAATAGTGATTTTATATTGAGGAATTGATGGTGATAAGTGCTCTATTAAGTTGTATAATCACAGATCTGTGTCCCAGCTAAGGTTGCAGACACCTTAGTCTCGCAAGCACCCCTGCCTCTACCTCAGGTGAGACTTCATATGCTTTGCAGGTGTTGCCGAAAGGGCCGATAGTTAGGGATTTGTTGGTGCACTGTTGTAGCGTTGAACTCTGGGTTTGCCCCTGTGCCAACAAATGGTTCCGTTGCTGGGACCTGAAACTGTGATTGCTGGGAACTGAGAAAGAAAAATCTTTGTGCAAAGATTTGACCTGGAAGCTTGTGCGTAGATTTGTACCCTAGTGCGCAGTATTCTACTTGACTTATAAAGCTCCGTGCTAAAGAAAGAAGGCCAGATCTGAAAGAAAGAAGCTCGATCTGAAGAACAAAAGATCAGATATGAAGGAGAGAAGCAAGATCTGAATGTTTGGTGCTCTAAGAAAGGCAAAACTAAGAATTTCTGATTAAAAGAGGTAAGATCTGCAAGCTTTGTGCTCCGATAAAGGTAAAGATAGTGAAATTTTTTAGATCTGGAAGCTTTGTGCTCTATAGAAGTAAGATAAGTGGAAATTTTTGTTTCTAGAATATGGATCTAGGTATGTTTAATAGAGTCTATCCTAGTTTGAAAACTAGGGTATTAATAGATGAAAAAATATTTGATATGAGTAGATCTAATAAGAATAGTGAAAGATATGTTATACCTATGCATAGAAAGAATGTTTGGACTAACGAGTGGATGCAGGATCCTAGAAATAATTTATGGCAGGTTAGCTACCATGATCTTAGTGCACAATACAAAAGGAGTTGGGGATCATTTAAAAGAAAGAGAGTATTAACCCTCTGTTATAGTTGCAGAAAACCGAGACATCTTGCTAAAGAATGCCCTGGGAGAAGACCTAGTTGTCTTTGTTGCAAAGCTCTAGACCATGAAGTGTTGGATTGCCCTAGAATGATTGCTAATATTGAAAGTATGAACATAAGACAAGAAAACCCTAAGGCAGATCCATAAACTAAGGCTATAACAGAACCCTAGAAAGAATCAGAGAAGGTATTGCTATAGATGAAAGAAACCTTGAATGCCCACCGACATATTATATTATCAGAGATTTTTAAAGAAAAGGAATGCCTTGAAGCAAGAATAGGAGACTTCGACATTGACTGTGTTCTAGATGAGGAAACATAGGTGAATGTCATGACCGAGAGAACTTGGTAAGCTATTGAAAGGCCTGCTATGAATCCCTCATTAGGAGGAATATGGTTATTCAGAGGAAAACTGGTAAACCTGTGTGGGAGGCTCGCTCAGATACCTATGACTGTCAATGGAACTTCGACGGAGGAAGATTTTGAGATTATTAAATTTGTTGAAGACCGCGCCCCGTTTACCATGTTAATAGGAAAACCTTGGATTGACAGAGATCAAGCCAGATGGAAGAAAGAAGAAGAAGTCTTGGAGCAACAGAAACATGAGTTAAAAGTTTTCATGACCAGAAAGATCGTATAATTGATTGAAGAACAAGAGAACAGATCGAAGCTATTTGACACTAGAGACACTAATGTTGAAGCTGCAGGAACACTAGGAGACCCACATAAGACTGAAGTACTTACTCCAGATAAAGAAGAGGTATTACCCCTTAATCCTAGGAAATAATCTCAACAACGCGCAGTAACTATGTTAAAAGAAGATAAGAATTAGAATGGAAAAAGACATACTGAGCCGAAGCTCACTGGAAAGAAGGCTAGAAAGCTAAGTAAGAAGAGGGGTAAGATTGACAGTCATAGAATATTCCAGAAGGAACGTCGCAGAAAGAAAATTTGCAGAATTGGAGCTTCACCGGGATATCAGAACAACGACACATGGTATTTCACCATGGCGAAGCAATATAGCCGTTGGAACCGATATATCCGTTCGACTCCCGCTTCGAACGGGTTGAAAAGCAATAAAGGTTCATTATTAGACCGTTAGACCATGCCATAATGGATCGAACAAGAGTTAATGAGGCTTCATACCCATTACAAGTGAACTGTTTCCAAGTTGGCTACTTATCCCGTCACTCCATGCCCGAAGAACACTTTTGCTAACTGAGAATTTGAGCCCACAGACTAAGTGAATTGTCTACAGTGATCATTGCGCTATTGCTGTTTGTTATAGTGCCATATCTAAGTTGATTGTGACCCCGATAATTTTAATCCCGAGCGCGTATGTTCAACGAGCTCACCGCAGTTGAAGAATCATTAACAAAAGTTTTCCTCGACTTGATGACTGAAAGAGTCATGTCGGAGAGAGGGTTGTCTACAGGTGTACAAGAATCTTCGACGAGAGGACTACTGGCCTCTCCGTCCACTGCTCGAGCCAATCCATCCTGGCCAATAGATGAAAAGCAAACTAAGCATAGGGATGAGCTCACGAATGCTAAGTTAATCTCGAGTATACTACCCACCTATCTACCACCTCTGAGCGACACAATTAATCGAGACAATGTGCCTAGAGATTTTGAGTATGCTTTGGTCACTGCATACCTCCCGAAAGGGATACACGTAGTGCGCGCAGACCAAGATAAGATCGCATCATTGAAGTTTAGCGACTTCAACTTCGGCGACATGAAGGTGTACAACATGCTCGCCCCACACAAGTATATGACCAGAACCAAGGGAAAGAACTTGAAGATCGTACCCAAGTCATGGACCATGAACCTCGCGCGGTCCACACTGCTCAATGTCATGAAGATTCTGCACTTAGGAAGGCACCAAGAAGTGAACGCATGCATCAAGTTGCTGTTGTCTTGCTACCATGGCGGATACTAGTGGTTGAACCACCAGATCACAGTGGATCCGATGTTGATCAATCAGATCATAGAGCTAAGCATGCAAGGCCCTGACCCACAGGATTTCTATCTTGGGAAAACCATGGATCTTGCTCTTGCACAGAAGATTAAAGACAACTATGGAGATGTCGAGAAAGGAACATGCGGCTACAAGGTAGCCTTTATCCAGAGCAACGCAGTGTGCCTAGCTTGTCAATTGATCGTAGGAAATTTAGTTCGCAAGAACCGACCCACCCAAGTGACTGGATTTGTAGTCGACCTTGCAGGAAAGTGCACAGAGGGCCTACAAATGAATTGGGCGAAGTACCTCGTAAACCAGTTGGAACTAGACTGCAGAGAAGCGCAGGACCAAGGATATGAGTTCCACTTTAGCTGGCTTCTCATACTGATCGCTTTCATCGCATGGGATATGCCGGAAGGTGTGACCTTCCCGGACATTGAGCCCTTTGAACCTCTGGCCACGAAGTTCAGTACGTTATGGTACTCTAGCGACATGAACAAGCAATGGCAGTCAAATGTCGTCTTCCACACTTATTATAACCAGTTGAAGGTATCCACACAGTCTGCGCCTCGCATCACGCCCAATACTCTCCACCAGTTTCGACCTTTAATGAAATTTAGCATGGACCACCATTTCATCTATATCACTGCGCGTTGATGAACATAAACAACAATTGCAGTCTTACTACAAGTTGATGGAGGATGACTTGGAAGAAATTACCAAGGAATGGTCGGTGGACCTCCTTGTCCCAACAAACCCCGTGGAGATGTCTGACATTGACAGTCCAGAAGAAGCGCACGATACACCTAGACCTAGCAAGATAAAGAAAACTGAAGAGGTCCATGATTTAGACAACACATCTATGAAGACCACTTCCATCTCAATAGAGCAAGGAGGAGATGGCAGAGAGATAGATGGTGCATAATTTGAACAAAATAAAGGCGAGGTTAAACCGCCTAGAGACGAGGAGGACCCCTCGAAGAAAAGGAAGGTTTCCCCACCGAAACCCTCATCCTGGAAGAAAATGAAAGAAACCAGGACCAAATTTGAGACCACCCTCACCTCAGACGACTTCGACTTCATTGTCGCAACACTGAATGATGATTTGTTGGAGATAGCAGAGAAGCAAGAAGCTAAGCAGGAGGAGGATTTCAGTCAGATTAAGGACGATCTCCAAGGGGTGCAACATGCATTACAGTCCAGTCGCGCAGTTTCTACTGCGCCTTTGCCAACAGGAAAATCAGAACTAGGTGATGAGCTAACTCAACTACACCACATCGCTGATATAGTCGAAGCTCACCTTCGACGAGCTCAGGAAGAGAAAACACAAGACACCCAGGATTTAAAGAAAGTACATAAAGAACTTGAGGAGCAACACAATGCTGCAGAATGGGAAAAGCTTGATTTGCAAGAAAAATGGGATGAAGAAAAAACACAGTTACAACAAAGAAAGGAACAGTTACTTGCTGAGCAACTCGAAGTTAAGGAAATGGTCAACATAGCACTTCGCTCTGTGACAGTCATCAAACTAAAGGCCGAAGAACAAATTCCACAGTAGGTGGCATAACTTGAAGAAGTAATCCAACAGCTCCAACAACGCATAGTAGACTTGGAGCTCCGCACTGTGCCCGAGACCCCTCAAGATGTCAGAGACCTAAGAGAAGCAATTGCCCGCAGCGCAGTTGACAAATTAAAATATCTTGCCTTGGAGTGAAAGCAACTGAGTAACCAGAGCACCCAGACATACGAGAACCTCATTGAGAACCCAAAGTTACAGACACTAGAGTTGCAGCTTCAGGAAGCGAAGTAGCATGCAGATACACTACAGGCGCAGCTGAAAGCCCCGTCAGTCATAGAACGAATTAAGAGGTCTCATGAGAAACGCACCGCTCAACAAGAGATCCATATGCTTCAAAGTAGAGTGATGGAAGTTACTCAATGACTTCAACCTGTGCAAGATAAGGCATGCCAGTTGTTCACAGAGGTGGAGAGACAAGGAGCAGAGTTAGAACAGGTTGTCACCGCAGCAAAACAACGCCTAGAAGGGCCAGTGAACAACACAATGATCCATGAATTCACCGAACAAGAGGCCACAACAAAGAAACATGTCAAAGTAGCTCGAGACAAGCTAGATTTGTTTGAGGAAGAATTGCTCAGATCAGAGTGACTCAAGAGGAGTCACAGGTAAGTGTTGGGGGCCTGTTGGTCCTTGACCAAGTTTTGGGAGATTCTTGGTACTTCGACAGCTTGTCGAAGGAGGAGTGCAAGACGAAGTGGAGATCATAGGATCTCGGCCCACTTTTGGGTCCTTTTTCGGTTTTGGGGATAATGTAACGGGAATGGGATGTCGGCCCATGGGTTTACCCATGTTTAGGCCTATTTTGTATGTATAAATAAAAGGATAGGAAATGTAAGAAGGAGAGAATAATGCATCTATGGGATGTGAATGTATGCTAAGTGCAAGTGGGGTTTGTAAGTTATTTGTGCATGACTGTAAGAGACTTGCAAAGCTAAGTGCAGGTCCTTGTAGCAGATTGTGGAGGGATTAGTGTTGTAACACAAGGAAGAAGGATCTAGCGAGCTGCGCAGATATTCTGTCCTGTGCAGAGTAAGGGTTTTGATGGCTTTGTGCTTGTAACCGATTGACTGAAGACAATAAAGAATAAGAGTTGGTGGACGTAGCCCTAGGGTGGGGGTGAACCACGTAAACACTGTGTTATTTTCTTTGTGCTCTGTCTTGATGTGTTTACATGTTATCTGCTAAGTAATGTGATATGTTTAGATAGATCTACTTCTGCTTTATGCTTATGATATGTAAGAATATTAGATCTGATCAAGATAGTCATGCTTAGTGCTTGATATGCTCATTTTGATCCATTTATATATGATTAGTGCTTAAATATTGTAGATTAGCGTGAATGCTGCGAAGCTTTGTTTTATCAGTGAAGTGAATAGTGATTGTATATTGAGGAAATAATCGTGCTAAGTGCTCTATTAAGTTGTATAATCACAGATCCGTGTCCCAGCTAAGGTTTCAGACACCTTAGTCTCGCAAGCACCCCTGCCTCTACCTCAGGTGAGACTTCATCTGCTTCGCAGGTGTTTTCGAAAGGGCTGGTAGTTGGGGATTTGTTGGTGCACTGTTGTAGCGTTGAACCCTGGGTCTGCCCCTGTGCCAACAACGACTCTGACAAGGAAAAACAAAAATAAAATGAAAACGAAAAAAACAAATGAAAAAGTGTCGAATGAGAAAGTGACGGATGGAAATGGAACCAAAAGGCAACACTTGGCGTCAAGATCCAAATAAATGACATATAATGTCATGGAGGACCTAATTAAATTGAGGATAACTTTGCCTTTTACGGAAGTGGTGAAGATTCCTCAGCAAAGACATAACATTTTGAAGTTGTTGGATGATCCATCTGAAAGAGCTGAAGCTATCATTACTAGTCCAAAACAAAGCCAGAGTCTGTCAACCGCTTAGTTGAGAGGTAAAAATTCCGCCCTTCTACATTTCAATTGAAAATCATGATGTTGCATTACATAAATGTTTAGTTGACATCGGTGCGACAAATAATATAATGCCGCTTGTGGTCATGGAGGCATTGGGCATGAGTTGCACTAAGTATTATGAAACCAGTGAAAGCATATATGCAATTGATTCTAGAAAAGTGCCAGTGTACAGATAAATCAAGATTTTTATGCTTGGATTACAATAGCCCCCCATATCATTACAGTTTTCAATATTATTTTGGTAGACCTTCTTTCAACATAGAGTTATGCTGGGAAGAGACTGGACATCCATGATCGGTGGATATATAACGAATGAAGGAAGTTGTATGATGCGACCAGGAAAAGAGGGAGCGATGATTAAAGTACCCCGTGAACCTAGAAAACCCTTATCTTTCAAGAAGAAGGACAATGAATTGATGGAAGATTATATAGATGCAAGGATTTGAAACTATGCTATCCTAGACATGGAGCACAACAAAATATTAGAGCAAGTTCAAGGCGCGGGGAACCAAGAAAGTTTGTTTGAATGCTACTGGAGTATGTCATTCGATGGATCCTATTCTAAATATGGGAACGAAGTTGGAATTGTCCTTTTGAGTCCAAATAAGACTATGCATCCCCATGCTGTATGACTGGAGTTTTCATGCACAAATAACGAGGAAAAATATGAAGCTTTGATCCAAGGGATGGTCCTTGCACAGGAAATGAAAATAGAACATCTCATTGTGACTGGAGACTCAAAGTTGGTCATCAATTAGGTTACCCAAAGGTATAAAATAAAAAAGGAAAGACTTAAGTTGTATTTCAAAAGAGTTAATGAACTGATGGAATCTTTCAGTTCCTTCAATATTGATTTCATTCCAAGGGACAAGAATCAAAAGGAAGATTCATTAGCCTTTGCGGCCTCATTTTCAAACCCAGACGATGTCCAAAGAAAAACATCTTTCCAGGTAGAAAGAGCTTTTCAACCATCTGTTCCCAATAACGTCGAGTACTTGCAAGTATTTGAGAACGATGAACATCTGGAATTTGTTTTTTAAACGATGATGATTAAGAAGACGATAAATCATATGTCATCCCAAAAGATTGTATACAAAATAAATCGTTGTTTACGAAAGACAATCATGCCAAGAATCTCCTTGAAGAAGTTTCAGTTCGAAAGGTGCAAGAAAGGAGAAAAGTCAATATTGGAACGAACAAGTCCCCGAAATGTGTCAACTTGGGAGTTGTTTGCACCACTGAGGAGGTTGACAAATATATTTCCTTATTCAAGGAATATATTGATGTGTTCTCTTGGACCTATGATGATTTGAAATTCTACGATAAAACTGTATTACAACATATCATTCCTTTGAGGGAAGAAGCAAAACTAGTGAAACAAAAAGTAAGGATGATGAACCCCAAGATGAAACCTCTGGTAAAAATCGAATTGGAGAAGCTGAAGAAGTCAAGGATAAATTATCACATCATACATTTAGACTCACTTTCAAATCCAGTGATTGTAAGAAAAAATACCGGGGAAATCCAGATGTGTGTTAACTTCAAAGACCTTAACAAAGCAAGCATAAAATATAATTTTCCTTTGCCTAACATGGAGTTTCTTCTACAACAAGTTACTGGATCGACCTGCATGTCCATGTTAGATGGTTTCTATGGATATAACCAGGTCTTTGTGGCTGAGGAAGATAGGGAAAATACATCATTTATCACACCATGGGAGACATATGCATATGCTAGAATGCCCTTTGGTTTGGAGAATGCTGGAGCCACATTCCAAAGGGCCATGGATCATGCGTTCAATGGGTTGATAGGAAAGTTTATGGAAGATTACCAAGATGACTTGATGGTGCATTCAAAGAAAAGGGAGGATCATATCCATCATTTAAGAAAGGTTTTTGAAAGATGTAGATCATACGACTTTTCTCTGAATCCAAAGAAATGCTTGTTCGTTGTGACTCAAGGCAAATTTTTGGGCCGTATTATATGCAAGGAAGGGATTTACATAGATCCAGAAAGAGTTAAATCGATAAACGAGCTCAACCCCCTGACATCCAAGAAGGGAGTCTAGTAATTCTTCAGAAAAATCAATTTTGTGCGAAGATTTGTTACTAACTATGCAAGCATTGTAAAGTCGACCAATTTGTTGCTGAAAAATGAGCAGAGGTTTGAATGGACAAAAAATAATCAAGAGGCGTTCAAAAATATCAAAGGATAAATCACTACTGCTTCTATCCTGATCAGTCCAGACTTCCAAAGAGACTTCATTATCTATTCATTTGCTACAGAGACAATTGTTGCATCCGTTCTCACTCAGAAAAATAGCAACGGAGAAGAAATCCCAACAAGTTTTATGAGAAAAACCTTACACGACTATGAGTTGAGGCATCCAGAACTGGATAAGCAAGCCTTGGATCTTGTAAAAGTAGAAGTGCACTTTCAGACGTATATATTAAACTCCCATATTATTCCTTATGTTCCCCCATCACCAGTGAAGATGCTTCTAAATCAATAGTCGAGAGAAGGAAAATGGGCTAACTGGTTGGAAAAGATACAAGAATATGATATCGAGATTAAACCTTTAAAGGCAATCAAAGGACAAGGTTTATGCAAGCTCATCGTGAATGTGGATTCGGTCCATGGGATGATTTCAATATCAGTCAGAGAAAAATTAGCTGATTTAGAATGGTACAAAGATATTATATTCTACTTAAGGTCCGAGAAATTTCCTGTCACCATGAATCCCAAGGAGCGAAGGACACTAAAGATGAAGGCAAATCAATACGTGCTAATTGCTGACATATTGTTCAGAATAAATTTTGATGGTATACTGCTAAGATGCGTCGATGAAAATCAAGCCCAAGAACTAATCAGAGAATTCCATGAGGGAATATGTAGTGGACACTTTGCACCTACTGCAACCGCCCATAAAATAATCAAAACGGGATTTTACTGGCCATCAATCTTTAGAGATTCATATGCCACAATAAGGAAGTGTTTTTCATGCTAGTAGTTTTCAGGAAAAATGAAGAAATCTGCGATGCCTTTGCATCCCGTTGTGGTAGAAAAATTGTTTTCCGAATGGGGACTCGATGTTGTTGGGCCGATTAATCCAAAGTCTAGCAAGGGGCATATGTACATTCTAACAACTACTGATTATTTCATGAAATGGTTGGAAGCGGTGGCGTTAAAGAAGGCTGATGCTGAAGAACTGATTAAATTATTGAAATAAACATTGTGTCAATATTTGGTGTCCCAGATAAATTTATCACATACAATGGTTCGATCTTCATCAGGTCAAAGTTTACGGAGTTTTGCGGACAATACATAATCATCATGGGTCAATCATCGAATTATTATCCACAAGGTAATGGCCTTGCTGAATCCACAAACAAAACACTTGTGCTGATACTAAAGAAAACCGTTGATACCAACCAAAGGAATTGGCATCTAAAGTTGACGGATGCAGTATAGGAAAGCAGAACAACCCCGAAGGATAGAAAAAGGATGTCTCCATATCTATTGGTTTATGGGAAAGAGGCGAAAATGCTAATTAGCCTCGAGCTCAATGCATTGATTTATGTGGTTAATATCGAAGATACAATAGACAATTCACCCATTCAAAGGAGAATCAATTAGATGCTGAAGTTGGGAGAATAAAGAAGTAAAGCGCTGAATCGAACTTCTCAAAGGCAACAAAGCGTCAAAAGATATTTTTATCAGAGAAAAACTGTGAAGATCTTCCATAAGGAAGAGTTGGTGCTACTTTGGAACAAGGCCAAGGAGAAGCCGTCCATGCATACAATGTTCGAAGCACTCTGGATCAAACCATATGTTGTCGAGAAGATATTGGGTTTTAACTCCTATATGCTCCAAGACATGAAGGGAAAAATATTAATGCATCCTATCAACTGGAAACATTTGAAAGGTTTGTTCTCCTAAGACTTTTTCATTCTCATTGTACATAATTTTTTTTTTCCAGTTTGTATATTCTTACCCTCACTCCATAGCCCAATGGGAGGAAGCACCTAGTCATGAGAGATTCTCGATTCTTGACAACCCATAGGGTGTTATCATCCCATAGTTGGAGAATTTTGTTGAGATCAATCCCCGCTTCCAAAAGTTCCCTCCCCTTTTCTATTTTCCCAACTTATTTTCTCCCTTTCTTTTCCCTCTTCTATACTTACCCGTTTTCCCCTTTTCCTTTTCCCCCTTCTATTCTCCCTTTCTAGTTCTACACTTAGTCGTTTTTCAGAACGACGGGTTCCCGAGTTGGCAGACTTGCAGATCCTCATCTCCATCCACACCCTCACATCACGAGTCCGACCAATTGCCACATTATCCTATACATAGCTGATTTTGAAATCATAGGTTGACGGGTTGGCGGGGTCAAGCTTTCATATCCCATGTTCCGTGATATACATTTTGCATCCAAAAGATCCACAATCTATGTTTTGACCATTGGACCCCCCCAAATCCTAAGTATTTCATCTCTCCTTTGTTAAGTCTGACCGACCGCGTTACAACACTTAGTCATTTTTTGACCTTCTACAGTCGCGGGTTCGTGGGTTCACACAATCCTCAAATCCTATTTCGCTCATGTCCGTCCTTGCCACCTTCACATGTTTCTCAATACACATTTAGTATGATTTAATGCTAATAACTCATCATGCATGTTCCGTAAAGATTGTCATTAATAAGCGAAGGGCTCGAGGAGATCTCCTATTAAAATGAATTAAACCAAGATTTGCAGAGGATTATATTATCCCTCTCAAGTGTTCATTTTAAACACTATCTAGAGAAAAGGAACGTTTTCGTCAACTTATGGCAACAACTCAACAACAATTCTATGGAGATACATTGAACATTTTCGGGCGTCAAGACCAGATATTTTAGTGGTCCAGAGTATATTCTTACTACTCATCCCCTTCTGCCTAGAAGGGAGTAATCTGGACATTTGGAATCGCTCGTGCAGGTTGTGTCCCGGAGGTTTTCGATTGTAAGGAGTTGGTCGCCTGGTACACCGAGAGATATATTCCAAGCCATCAGATCATTCAATTGCAGGACCATTCCCTTGTCTCTCTTTCGCCTCAGGTATTTCATAAGATGTTGAGACTACCCAAGCCAATGCTTACCTTCAAGGGTGAAGATTGCAGAGAATTCTTAAAGAATCATGACAATGGGTTGGACCTCTTACCTGAGTTCTTGGAGAACCCAGTGGTTGCCCATGAAGACATCACGAGATTGCAGGTTGACTCATTTAAAAATACCTTTCGGGAAATTGCTTGGATTTTCACGAGGGTATCAGGACAAGAAAATACAGCCAACATTTCCCACATGATTATTTACATTTTATACTTTACGGTCAAGGAACATGCCATCTTCGATTGGGGAAAGTTGATTTCCATTGAAATCTCTTCCCAATTGTCACAATACAAGAAAGAGAAAAAATGTTTTATGTCCTCTTATTTGGTTTTTGCGATAGCATATTGCTGTTAGTTTCCAAGATTATCTGTGTGTAAGAAGGTAAATTGTGAATTCAACCCGGTAATCTTCTGGTATCAAAAATTACAGAGGCACAAAGCCTCCCAACATTTTTATGAAGTTTTTAATGACTTTGTCTCATTTTTTAAAGGTTTGTTATTTGATGACACCCCCTGGATGTTTGACCAGGCGAGTAAGTTCCTGGATAGGAAGGGGACAATGGAACAAATGGAGAATTACAATGTCATAATGATTTTTGGTTCCAAGGAAAATCCTTCTTTCCTTCCATGCCACATATATGACAAAATGTTTGTGACTGAAATAGCAAGGCAATACAACTACTGGTTGCAATTTTTCCATGAAAAGAGAAAAAACGATTGATACCTTCGCCTTGGAGACTTGGGGACTTCATATTCAAAAATGTGAACAAGATTGATGAATTTGCGGGCCACTTCCACAACTTGAATATAAGATATGTTGAAAGGATAAAAGTGTTCGACCCTAGCGGAATGTTTGTAGAACATCTACTGGAAATTCACTTCAACAATTATTTTATTAATATTGTTCTGAATGAAGACAAAGATAATGACTCGGGCACTCTTGCTCGTGACACTGGCGACCTTGAAACAATACTCAACACCAATGAGTCGTACAAACATAAAGGAAATGGTCCTGACGAGAAGAGTGCCCAATCCCCAACTGTCAGTCCAAAAAGTACAAAATCGCAGAGCAGTGCTCCAATGACCCACCCAATTAAGAAAGTGACCCACATTTCTTCAGGTGGAGAAGGAGATAAGAACCCTCCTTCGGGAAAAATCGAAAGCTCCCATAAACCTCCCTTGAGGAAGAAAAGAAAAAATACTGTGCAAGAAGAGGAAGAACCTTGAGTCGAAAGTGACATCCACGATTTCTCCCTTGAAGATATGGAACTCAAGACTAATATCGAAAAAGTGTTCCCCAACACTGATCAACTAGGGGACACGACTCACCAAAATCCTCTGATGGAAATAATTGAGAGCGAGACCTTCGATGAAGAAGAGTCTTTTATATTTTAGAGTGTTGTTTTTGACAACGAGTCTAAAAATTTAATTATTGAGAAAATAGATGTAAAGAATAAAAAGGGGAAATATCGTTCAGAGGTTAACTTACAGAACTAAAGGGTTATCATTTGAAAAGATCTATGACATTCTTGAGTATAATGAAGATGACGTAGACAACTGGCTAGTGGATTATTCAGTAAAAAAATCAAGATATTGAAGAAGCTTTGCGTATTATTTCCATTGACCTAAGGGACTTGGAGGGTGAGCTATTCAATATAAAAATATGACATGAAATCAATGTGGCACCAATGAGAATCTACATGGAAGAGTGGTTTAAAAAAGCTATCGACAAATTGCCCGATGAAGGACAAAAGACAGTTGAGACGGTTCTTGTAATCGTCAATGAAAACAATAAAAGGACATCAACAAGCAAGTGACAAGAGAGAGAGATACCATCATAGTAAGTTCATACCGATCACATCCTTATTTGTTTATCAAGTCCTTCATCTAGTTACTCCACCTCTTTAAATAGAAAGGTTTAACTGAAGACTGATAATTTCCTTTTTCTTCTTACCAACTCTTGTAGTCTTCCACCACCCACTTTCTTTCTTCTACAAATTTCATTCTTATATATATTTTCTTTATGGTCCGGGGGAGCCCTAATCCTAGTCTTTATGACAAACACATTTAAATTTCAAAGAATATGTAATAAATTATATATTTTTAGAAATTTCAAGAGAGTTATTTTGGGAACAATCTCGACTGTACTTTGTAACCCAATTTTCTAAATATAAAGTATTTGAGGTTGATCTATCATTATCTTTATTTGAGTTGCCCATGTATTACTCTGTCAAAGTTATTTTATGCATGCATATTATTTCCTTTTATTTTTATGTGATATGAAATATTTAGCCAGACTATGATGGATGTGAGGAAATTTTACTTATTTTCTTTAAATGTGTGTTGTTCCTGGTCCATTCTCAGGAACTTTATTTTAAAGAAAATAAGAAACATTTTCCATTTTTTGCATCTTTACTTTTTCTTTGATTACCACAACGAACTTCTGTAAAGTCCCGCATTTTGAAGACCTAGAGTCCCACAAAAAGCATAACAGAGGAGTACCACCTCTATAAAAGCGTAGGGGGATTTGTATCCTCGTGAGGTTGTCATTTCTATCCTAACGGATTCAAGCATCAACAAAACCTCATCAAACTTAAATACATGTGGCACTGTATACGGTTAAGACTTAATGTTTGGTGCAATGGTAAGGTTGTTGGGTTATTATGCGAGAGGTCTAGGTTCAATCCTCTAAACTCCCAACAATAATTTTAAACAACCTCATCCTCAATAGACCAATGGGAGGTTGCCACGTGGCTATGTGTCATTGGTCGAGCATTGCCACGTGTCCACTGATTATTGGTCCACCTGTGTTGTCCCGAAGCCATGTCGCCTTGTCTAGTCAGACGTACAGTGTGCCACGTTGTGCCTTGAGATAATTCCACTCAGCACTGTACGTATGTATGGTCGTGCCACGTGTCACCCTTCCAGTGGTGATACGTGTTACCTTGACTTTTGCCCTATTTGACTTGAACTTTGATCGGCCATATCTTTTGCATATGAACTTTATTTGAGGCGATTTTTGTGTCGTTGGAAAGATGTCGTTGAGCTCTATGCAATGATGTAGTTTTCAAGAGCATTTGATGCATTCAAATTTTGAGCTATTTTGGATCCTTGTGGACTTCTGTGAGCGTTCTAGATCCTCCTAGACCTTTGTAAGCATTCCTGGATTCTCTTAGATCAATAAATAAATTTAAAGAAAAAGTATGTTCTTACAATGAGATTGAGAATAAGAAAAAATGGTTTATTACAAAGAGACCATTGACCGTAAGTCAAAAGATCAAAACTATCTCTCAATTGTTGTTAGTGTTAAAACACAATTACCAATTTAAAGAGAACTCTACAAGGTTCTTGTTTTTTGGGGGGTCACATCTTTTACCTCGTTTTGAAAAGTTGTGCCACCCCCCTCCCTTTTTAGGTTGTATTTGATATTTTAAATCTTCTTATTCATAATGTATCCACATTAATTTTTACCATGGTTAAAATTTACCCTCGAATAAAAATACAATGCTACCAGTGGCACTGTTTTTTTTTGGAGTTGAAATTATGACCCCTAGACAACTGGTACCATCATCGATAAACAATTCAAAATCTGCTCCTAATTCATTGCTTAGATTTTTAATTTTATCGTTTAAAATTTACATTAAAAA
>SNQJ01S0025094.1:61847-80567 GCA_010110895.2 Picea sitchensis
AGAAGAATATAAAGCCTTGTGTGCAACAACTTGTGAAGCTGTTTGGTTAAGAAGACTTCTTGAAGATGTTGGAGAAGAACGAAAGGAACCTACGATGATCAGATGTGACAATCAAAGTTCAATCAATATTGCGAAGAATCCGATCTTTCATGCAAGGACAAAGCATGTTGAATCTCAGTATCATTTTGTTCGAGAAAAGTTGCAGTCAAATGAAATAACTCTTGTGTATTGTAATACTAGTGAAAATGTTGCTGATATTTTAACTAAGCCTCTTGGAAAGATTAAGTTTGAACTGTTTAGGGAGATGTTAGGTGCATAATTCAATCCATTCTCCATTAAGGGGGAGACTTGGAAATAATGGAGAAAGCACCAGTTATAAGCTTCAGTTGTGAGAGTCAGTTGTAGGTGTGTTAAGAGTCAGTTCTTAGTTAAGAGTCTAGTTGTCTTTGGTTTTCATGTAACTGACTCGGTAGAGTCTTTTCCTATATAAGGATGTAATCCGTCTTCATTTAATAATAAGAAGTGAGCGTAGCCTCACCGTGTTGTTTTTCTCGTATTCTCTCTCTTTACTTGGGTGCCTGGGCGAACACTGTCATTAATTCCAATTTCCACCGGATACTATTCAAAATATAAAAGAGCCTTTCATCACAGTGTGTTTCTCTCTTTTTTGGTTGCTGAAAAGCTCCGATGGTCAATGATGCTGATGATGAAACAACATCAATTGGATATGGATGTGGACAGTGCGTGAATGAATCAACGGGAAGTAACTAATTATTGTTATCAGCTGCAGCAACAATAGAAGCTTCAACAATCTCATGTCATGACAATTCACTCATTCAAAACACGCCATGGCCAGTTCTCTCCAATTCTGTCCTTCCAATTCTCTTAGCAAGGAACCCTCTTGGCCTCGAAGAGTGGCTTTAATTTTTAAAAAATGCACTAACTCTCACCATCCTATATGCATATGGTATTGTTCTTTTATCCACAGGAACCCTCTCGGCCTGGAAGGGTAGCTTCAATTTCTATAAAATAATGTATTGTGAATATTGATAAAACAAGGATAATAATCATCAAGTCTAGAAACTTCTATAATAACCACGAAGAAGTCCCTTCGCATAAACATTTTGGAATCAACATCCATGATAAGCTAAACCGGAACTATAGTGTTGAAAAAGGATTAACTGAGGTTGAAAAGCTTTTTATGGTCTTGAAATAATTGTGAGGTTGAGTTCTGGTTCTAAGAAAAAAGAAAATTTATTTTTGACATTTTTGTTATCCCACTATAATTTTGAATGGTTGCAAATTCAAGGGTTGTAATATTTATGGGGAGATTTGCAGGAAAGTTAAGCAAATCTGGAAGAACTTTAAAATACACAATCTTAAATAATTAAAATCAATACAACCACCCTATCCTTCTTTTAGAAGCTAGTTTCCCACATGTGGAGAGAAAGGCTATGAGAAGGTTCTTATTGTGCAAGTAGAAGTTGGCTAAAGTGAAGAAAGAGAGGCTTCCTATATCAACTTCAAACACTAATAAAAATGACTCGAGGCCAAAGAGAGGGTGGACTCGAGATGCTACTTTCTTGTAGGTTAGTAGTCATAATCTCAAAATGTCAAATTACAATACAAAATGGACTTACAAAGGCAATTTTGAAGTCACTCTCCAATCCGTTGTTCAAACTCAAATATAGAGTTTACAATTGGATTCCTTCTGAAAATATGAGAAAAATGAGTATAAAGTTGACCATATTCTGAATTGGCTCAATTTTATCCTTTTTACACACCAAACGATGCATTATGGTGCTCATTAATGAAAACATGGAATAATACTCTCATAGACAACATCTTAGCACAAAAATAACATCACCATCGTACTCCTCTCAATAAAACGATAAAAATGAGTATAAACATGCCTATGTTTGGACAAAGTACCCCATGGCACGCAAATATATGCAACACCAAAACTTAGACAATCTTTGGTATGCAAATCTATGAACTGTTTGTATTGTACCTCCTCCTCGAAATCCTTGCCACCTCAAGATGTGTTTCTGCATCAGACTGTGTGAAAACCTCGGTCCGTGCATCCATTAAATAGGTTGTGGGCCTAAACCTCCTATCCGAACTTCGCGACATCAACTTAAATGTTTGTTGTTGAAGTGCACGTAATAAGTGGCACCATTGGTGCAATGGTTAAGGCATTGAAAAATGATATGGAAGGTCGCGGAATCGAATGCCGTTGTTTTAAACCGCTTCCGAAATTTCCCTCCCCTTTTCTATTTTCCCAACTTCTTTTCTCCTTTTCTTTTCCCTCTTCTATACTTACCCGTTTTCCCGTTTTCCTTTTTTCCCTTCTATTCTCCCTTTCTAGTTCTATACTTAGTCATTTTTCAGAACGACGGGTTCCCGGGTTGGCGGACTTGCGGATCCTCATATCCATCCACACCCTCACATCACGAGTCTGACCGACCACCGCATTATCCTATACTTAACCGATTTTGCAATCATGGATTCTTGGGTTGGCGGGGTCAAGCTTTCATATCCCATGTTCTGTGATATACATTTTGCATTCAAAAGATCCACGATCTACATTTTGACCATTGGACCCCCCCAACTCCTAAGTATATCATCTCTCCTTTTTTAAGTCCAACCGACCACGTTACAACACTTAGTCATTTTTCAACCTTTTGCAGTAGCGGGTTCGCGGGTTCGCGGGTTCACAAAATCCTCAAATCCTATTTCACTCTCGTTCATCCATGCCACCTTCGCGTGTTTCCCAATACACATTTAGGATGATTTAATGCTAACAACTCATCATGCAGGTTCCATAAAGATTGTCATTAATAAGCAAAGGGCTCGAGGAGATCTCCTATTAAAACGCATTAAACCAGGATTTGCGGAGGATTATATTATACTTCTCAAGCGTTCATTTTAAACCTTATCTGGAGCAAAGGAACATTTTCGTCAATTTATGGCATCAACTCGACAATAGTTCTGTGGAGATACATTGAATATTTTTGGGCATGAGGACCAAAACTTTCAGTGGTCTAGAGCATATTCTTACTACTCATCCCCTTCTGCCCAGAATGAAGTAATCTGGATGTCTGGAATCACTCGTGCAGGCTGCCTGCGTCCCAGAGGTTTTCCATTGTAAAGATTTGGTCGCCTGGTGCACCGAGAGATATATTCCAAGCCAACAGATCATTCAATTGCGTGACCATTCGCCTGTCTCTCTGTCGCCTTAAGTATTTCGTAAGATGTTGAGACTTCCTGAGCCAACGCTTACCTTCAAGGGTGAAGATTGCAGAGAATTATTAAAGAAGCATGACAATGGGTTGGACCTCTTACCCGAGTTCTTGGAGAACCCAACGACCGTCCCTAAAGACATCACGATATTGCAGGTTGGCTCATTTAAAAATCCCTTCCGGGAAATTGCTTGGCTTTTCACGAGGGTAACCGGAAAATAAACTACAACCAACATTTCCTGCATGATTCTTTACATTTTATACTTTACGGTCAAGGAACAAGCCATCTTCGATTGGGGAAAGTTGATTTCCATTGAAATCTCATCCCAATTGTCACAATACAAGAAGGACAAGAAATTCTTTATGTCCTCTTATTTGCTTTTCGCGATAGCACATTGTTGTCAATTTCCGATATTATCTGTGTAAGAAGGTGTTAGCACAAGATTGGTTAAGGTGCCAAGTGTCAAGAACAAGCAATGAAAACACTCTCACAAGGTTCCAAGCATCAAAAGCGCCCACGGATTTGCGCTACCCAATTTCACGTAGGCACACAGACGGGCGCTACCGAAATTCTGGCAAAAAACGAATTGTGCAGAGTTATTTTATTAGTTTTGAGTCACTAACTTAAAACTTGGATTGTGAACAATTAAGAAGCTATTTTTGAAAACTGGAGGAGGTTTTTGTTCATAACATTCCAAATAACAAAAACCTCTCTCAGTTTTCAAAATGTGTTATGGTTTGAGAGATATTAGACATAGAAGTGGCGCTACCAACTGTTTTACAACGATGCTACCTAATTTCCTGTAGTGGTCACGGTTTTGTTATTCGCCTTGTTGGGAGGTTTCCACCTATCAAGGAGGATTTGAATGGATTCTCAAGGATCAATTAGATGTCAAGGGACACCTGCACCTAATATTTATCTCCAGCAAAGGCATCATGCAATGAGGTGGAGACATTTTATTAATGACTTCCAACAAATTCCTGAAAATTAGTAGTTTGTTGGATTTTTTTCTCTTTGATTGTTGCCACCTATCTCCAAGGTTTATAATCCAATGGAGGAGATGGGATTCGACCTCCTAAGGTTATTTGGATGCTATTTTCTATTTAAGGAAGGATATATCTATTGGAGAAGGGGATTCATGAGCCAAGAGAGGCTAGAGAGAGTAGGAGTAGGCAATTTTTCTATGTGTGTTCATTTGTAAGCTTATGGGCATTTTATGATTGTAAGCATTACTGCTATTGGAGACTCATGAGAGCTGTGATTTCAGATTGTAACTCTTTGTTTATATTTCTTCTTATTTGAATATATTGCATATTTGAGGATCAAAGGATGTCAATGATTTATGGATCCCTAAGCAGTAGAGGATCTGCTGTATTTTTCTCATCCGTCATTGTTTATATTCAAGTATTTGTTGATTCATTAAATTGAGAGGATATCTGTTTAGTGAACATTCTGCCTTATGTTCTCCTTCTTCATTCTTCCACTTATCAACATATAATCTTGTTTTCTGTTGAGCAACTTTTGTTCCTTCGATGAGTAGGATGTTTGTGACTCCATTGCCCATTGATGTAGCCTACTAATCTGCAATTTGCTGCCCTCTCCCTTTCTTTCTCCATCTTGCTGATCCACCTATTCAAAACCAAAATTACCTTTTACATTCTGATGGGTGCTGAGCTTACACTTTAGCAGTCAAAGTGTGACTTTCAGTGCTAACAGAAGGTAAATTGTGAATTCGACTCGATAACCTTCTGGTATTAAACATTATGGAGGCACAAAGCCTCCCAACATTTTTATGAAGTTTTTAATGACTTTGTCTCAGTTTTTAAAGGTTTGTTGTTTGGAAAGGACACCCCCTGGATGTCTGACTAGGCAAGTAAGTTCCTGGATAGGAAGGGGACACTGGAACAAATGGAGAATTACAATGTCATAAGGATTTTCAGTTCCAAGGAAAATCCTTCCTTCCATGCCACATATCTAAAAAAATGTTTGTGACTTAAGTAGCAAGGCAATACAACTATTGGTTGCATTTTTTCTATGAAAAGAGAAAAAAAACAATTCATACCTCTACCTAGGAAAGTTTGGGACTTCATATTTAGAAATATGAACCAGATTGATGAATTTGCAGACCACTTCCACAGCCTGAATCTAAGATATGCTGAAAGGATAAAAGGGTTCGACCCTAGCAGAATTTTTGTAGAACATCTACTGGAAATTGTCTTCAACAATTATTTTATTAATATTGTTCTGAATGAAGACAGAGATAATGGCTCAGGCACTCCTGCTCATGACATTGGCGACCTGGAAACAATACTCAACACCAATGTGTCGTACAAACAGAAAGGAAAAGGTCTCGGCGAGAATAGTTCCCAATCCGCAACTGTCACTCCAAAAAGTACAACATCTCAGAGAAGTGCTCCAACGACCCACCCAATTAAGAGAGTGACCCACATTTCTTCAGGTGGAGGAGGAGATAAGAACCTTCCTTCGGGAAAAATTGAAAGCTCCCATAAACTTTCCTTGAGGAAGAAAATAAAAATATTGTGCAAGAAGAGGAAGAACCTCGAGTCGAAAGTGACATCCACGACTTCTCCCTTGAAGATATGGAACTCAAGACTGATATTGAAAAAATGTTCCCCAACGTTGATCAACCAGGAGACACAACTCACCAAAATCCTGTGATGGAAATAATTGAGAGCGAGACTTTCGATGAAGAAGAGTCTTTTGTATTTCACAATGCTGTTTTTGACAACGAGTCCAAAAATTTAATTATTGAGAAAAAAGATGTAAAGAATAAAAAGGGGAAATCTCGTTTAGAGGTTAACCTACAAAACATGCGACCTTCCCAAATTTCCCAAATTCACCCAACAACTGGAGATGCTCTAGATGATTTTATTGGAGGCCTTGAAGCAAAGAACGCCAAGTTAAAGGAAAGAGTCAAAGAATTGGAAGAATATTTAATGCCTCTTCCAGTACTTGCTAGTTCGTTAGAAATGATTGGGCCTACCACACCTGTAGCTAAACTGAAAGGATCTTTAAGCCTACTCACATCAACTAGGGGCTATGTGGAGAAGAATATTAAGAAAAAAATGGAATTGATTACAGAGGCTTGGGAGATGTCAAAGAACATGGTCTCTTTTGGAACGAGGCCACATGCCTTCTGTTGGAGCCGCCTTTTTTGACTTGTTTTAATATAATTCTTAAAATCAAAGGCCGGCCTTTAAGTTTTCTTTTACTTCGGGACCTTACCCATTGAACGTCTCAATAGTCCTGATTTGCGAAGTGGCGATGGTCCTTTTACTCCAAATGTCATTTCCCTTTAACCGTTGAGGCAAGTTTTTTCACTTTTCTCTACCTCGGGATATCGCGTCTCGGGAGTTACATGTCACGCTATCTCCAAACCCCGATGCACGAAATCGCGAAATAAGATTGAAAGCTTACCCAAGTTAGTGCAGAGTAAAGTTCCTTAAACCTTAGTTAAGCATTGTCGGGATTTCACGTCTCGGCGTTCACCTTCCCCAAAGGTCCTACCGTCGTAATTCCGACAGGCGAAATCGCAAAACATTCAAACAGGTTACCCAGGTTAGTAACAGAGGTGAATAATTTTACCATAGTTAAACTCTATCGGGATTTCGCGACTCGACATACACTTTTCCAAGAGACTTCACCTTCGTCACCCCGAGTCGCGAAATCGCGATATTAATTAAACACGATCAATTAAACACTTAATCCAGATTACATTTTTTGCTTAACAAGATAGCGTCATCGTGATCTCGGGTTTTGAAGGCTCGAAAGATATAAATCAAATCTCCCGATACGGCGAACGCCGAAAAAGGTGATTAATGTTTAAAGAAAATTTAATTTTAAATTTTTCTTGTGCTAACTTGTGTCACTCGTCAAAATTTATGGCATTTATGTGAAATGATAGGTAGAGATGTTGTTTTTATGGAAAGATCTTTCCCAAAAAATGATTTGACCGTTCTGTTCGTAAGGACACCAGGGTCTTAAATAAACAGAATATAGAGTTCTTTATCTCATTATTTCAAATTTCATTTCTATCTTGCGCAAAGAAGTTTCTCTCGCTAAGCTTATTTTTGTATTGATACACATTTTTACTCTAGGAGAGCTAAATCGAAGTCCGCTATCATGTCCCCGCGAAAATCTTCTAAGGCGAGTGTCGAGAGTTCAGGGCAAGGCGTGGATGGTGTTTCTGATACTTCACCCCGAAGTATCGATTCTGTCAGAACCTGGTCTTATGTCTCCGAGGTTCTACAATCTGAATTGGTGAACTGTTCAGTGATAATGAAAGGGACAACTTGGCCACCAAGTACAAGATCGTCGTCCAATCAGAGATGCATAAGGTAGCGGCCAGGCCACGACTCCTTCCATATTATGATATGGTCCGATGGGCGTAGGATCATGTGGATATACCAACCAGAACCATTATCAGTGAGCAGAGGGTGACTGTCGAGACCTTTAGACCAGAACACTTGCAGGTGATGTACCAATTGTCTCCTACACCTAATTTCTCACATAACGTAGAGTTTTTGGAAATTTTTAAGCGTAAGGAATGTGAACAATACGAAAAAAACATGGTTGATCTGATCAAGGACTGGGTCTCTCACCCCGCAAAGTTTAGGGTAGATAGAAACGGAGTTTACTCTATCTCCTCATTGGAACCACACTTCAAATACATAGCTATGATGACTTGTAGATTGTATGGGAGGGAAGATACCAAACATTTCTTTCTCCCATGGGTGCCCCTGATTTATATAGTAGCTGAAGGTTGTTCTTTCGACTAGGCCAAACTATTGTCAGACAATCTAACCAGTCAGATTACAGAATATCAGACACATAAGGCAAATGGAAAGGCTGCTTCATTTTTTATGGCCGCATATATTATGGACGCAGTCTGTTTCATGACGCCTTTTCCCCTAATGAGCTGGAGCTGGACTCCATCTAATGCTTAGCCCATCCATGACTACCATTCAAAACTTTGGGAGGATAAGGCCGCATACTTCATATATGAGATTTTTAATTGGGTAATGTTGCCGATGCATGTTACCATCTTCGGTAGTCCACCGCCTAGAATTTCGGATAGCATCGCGACCAACTTGAGTAGCGTGGCCGATTGGTACGTAGACGCAGAATTTTCTTATATCAGGGTTTTCGACGCTTCTGTCCCTCCATCGGCTCTACCATTATTTATACCAGATAGGCTGGTTTGTCGTGAAATCTCAAGGCAAACCGTGATTGGTGGCATAAGCAAAGAACTTAAGGGATTTTCAAAAAAGGTATGGCCACCTTTCCATATTCATTTAAATAACTATTCTTTATTAGATTTCAGGCATGCAAAGGCCGAGGCAACAGCCTTGGAAGATATTAAACTCGCCCACATTGAGTTCAAGAAACACGACCCACACAGGGTCGTGAGTAATCACCTGGCTAATTACGGGCTTAAAAGATATGAACACGAGAATTCACCTCATGATGATATTTTCCGAGGCGCTAGATCCTATGCAGAGGTTTTGAGCTGGATACAAGCTTTGTCTCCTGAAGAGATGGCCGATTTTTTCAAATTCTAGGAACATCGGCGGAGCTGCCTTCCTCCAGTCCTGCTGAATAAGAACCCGATGACCGCGAATATACAACAAGCGAAAGTCAAGGGCTCCAAATCTTTGGCATTTGACCCAGAAGAACACCAGGAGAAGAAGAAGCAAACTGGAGACCAAAAACGGGAAGCCGAGACCTCCAACCCTACAAGCAAATCAACCTTGGTTGTCACTCTGGGGAAATCCTCCAAGCAGATCGGTAGCCCTATTGTCTCTATTACACCCCTACAGTCCACGAAGGGGGTCCTAGACGCTAGTTGGATTTTCGGCGAGGAGCTATCACCCATAACTATGGAAGAATTGCCTCTAAACAATTTTTTCTTAGATAAGAAGAGAAAGGTTGTTGTGAAGCAAGAGCTTTATCAAGAAGCGGGCAAGGTAGTCAAGAAATTTAAAATTTTAGCCGATGGAAAGGATATGAAGAAGCAAGAATTTGCAACCTAGATAGCATGAACATTGGGGGCGTTTGCTACAACCAACCAATATTTCGTCGAGTCCATAAGAGATCAGTTGAAGCAGAAAAACCGCTTAATCAAGACTTTGGAGGCTAAACTGGCTACAACAGAAGCAACTGCCAGAGATCAAGCGAATACAAGTATAGAACAAGCTAGAGCAGCTGATCAGAAAAAAATAGAGAGGCTCAAGGCTGATCTCGAACAAGCACAACAAGTGGCCCAGACCAGTCAATCACAGGCTAGCCAACAAGAAGAGTTAATAGCGCAATTACAGGCCAAATTAAATTTCGCCGAAAGTCATATGATAGATATTGGGATATTCCAATCCCAAGCTATAGAAATCAGAAAAAGAATATCAACTGCTCAACAAGGTTTAATTGCTAAAGTAGAGACTATTCAAAATCATTGCCAACTCGTCGATCAAGCATTGGAAAACATCTCTTTTAGAGAAAAAGAAGCAGGAGCGGCTCGGGTCATTTTCCAAGAGGCTATTATAGTCACAACAAAAATGGAAGCGAGCAATAGTTCCAGGCTCTCCATCTCAGAACAAACCCGAGGCAACATCTTGTTGAAGGCATGGGAGCATAGCATATCGGAAGGCAGACAACGAGCTAAGGAGGTAAGAAATTCTTGCGAATAAATTTTCAACCTCATAGACAGAAGGTTGTTGAATCTTGATGGTGGGAACATCACTGAGGCAATAGGCCAGATTAATATAGCCAAGCACCTACTCGGTATCAAAGAGGATGAGGAAATAGAATTGGCCGAGATATCACAGATAACTCAAACAGATATAATCCAAGTAGACAAATGGCCAATAAAACCAAGTGTACAGTTATGTTTCATCAATGCCAAAGATCGACAAATAGAAGGGAAGTTGCCACAATTGGTGAAAAATTATTACACTTTTGAAGCAAATAATCAAATAGAACCTTCCAGGATGATAGCTCAGTTGGTGGAGAAGTGCGTCACTTACACCGAGCATACGAAGGGGCAGGTTTCTGCCAACAAAAAATTACAAGTGTCTGCATGTATGTTTTCAGAATTCGAAGAGACAAAGAATTGAAATGTTAAATCTCCTTTCCTTGTAACCGAAAGCATTCCTAGAACGGTTGAACTTCCAGCATGAAAAAATTGTATAAATATGAAATTAGAAGAAAGAAACAGGGCTGGACCTTTTTGGTCGATTGTAATAGAGACTCTTTCATTTTGAGAATTAATACAAAGCAATCCGAAGATTCCTGATTTCGTCAAGACTGTGTTATGAGTTTGTTTCTTCTATGATTTCATTTTTCATTTCGCATATATATGTATGATGAATGTACATTGCAATTTAGTAAAACCTCTATTGTGATGATCAATTTTTATTTGTCTATATTGTTTACAACTTTTCCTCTGTATCGGCTGTTAGCAGGTACAAGACCTGTAAGCTTTTTAGATTGTTATATTTTATACTTTGTCAGATTTCCCCTTATATTTTTTTCCTCTTTTTACAGGGTGAGATTCTCCCTCGATAGGAGCCTCACGTTATAGACAACTTAATGTTTTTCTCACATTTCACACACCATTGATTTAAAATATAACTCGGTTACAGGAAAAGGCCTTTGGTTTACATTTTAATTTTTAATATTAGATTCAAAGTTCTCTTTTATATGATCAAATTGATACAACATTAAAAACTTCAAACTCACTTTAAATCTCACTGTTCCTCTATGACTCTCCCAGTTGTAAGACAACCCAACATTGAACCCGGTTTATCTAAACAAACCCATATTGCTCTGAACCTATTTGATATCATACTCAAAACAACCACTACCCGGGTAGAGCTTGAACGTTCATGGGCCGCTATTGAGCGAGATATAAACATTTAGGAACAGTTGGAAGCCAGATGGCGACAACCTGGAAATCAGCCCTAGCTTCCTCTCCTGAAGGTTGACTCTTCATCGTTCTTATCTTTTACCCATTTTCGGATGCCTAGACACTGTACTTTCTAAGACTTAAGTATAGACTCTGGAACAACACCTTCCATGAATATTTACAGGCAGATTTGAAACATGAAGAAGGTTTTTACCTTGACGCAGTCGTATACTTCAGTTTTAAAGTTACAAATATGAAAGAGTTGAGAAGAAGAGATGAGGATCTCCCTTCTCCAAACCGGATAAAACAACTGAACGCATGCTAGAAGGAAAAGGTTAAAAAGTTGAATATCACTGTCCAAGCATGTGACCGAGCTCTATTGAAGAAGGACAAACTATTCAAGAGGTGTACCGAGATAGACCTATCTTGAAGCACCAATGAGGTCCAAGACCCCAAATTGATCCTCATCTCATTGTTCCTAACCAAGCAAGCCTTTTATGAACAAGTTAAGATCTTTAAAGGGTTATCATTTGAAAACTTCTATGGCATTCTTGAGTATAATGAAGATGGCGTAGACAACTAGCTAGTGGATTATTTAGTAAAAAATCAAGACATTGAAGAAGTTTTGCGTAATATTTCCATTGATCCAAGAGACTTGGTGTTGAAGGAAAATCTCCCTCCTTCTCATGTCGTTATAGAAACGACATAGGCATCATGGCAGCATGCTTTCTTTGACACTTGCGACACTTGTGAGCAACATGCGACACTTGCGACCTTGTGAGCAAAATGCGACACTTGCGACCTTTGTAATGACGACACTTGCGACACTATCAAAGTGAGTAATGTTGATGTGTAACACTTGGAGGGCGATCTATTCAATATAAAAATTCAACATGAAATCAATGTGGTACCAATGAGAAGCTACATCGAAGAGTGGTTTAAAAAATCTATCGACAAACTGACCGATGAAGGGCAAAAGGCAGTTGAGACAATTCCTGTAACCGTCGATGAAAGAAATAAAAGGACATCAACAAGAAAGTGACAAGAGAGAGAGATAACATCATAGTAAGTTCACACTGATCACACCCTTCTTTGTTTATCAAGTCCATCCAGTTACTCCACCTCTTTAAATATAAATGTTTAACCGAAGACTGGTAATTTCCTTTTTCTTCTTAACATGTCTTGCTGTCTTCCGCCGCCCACCTTCTTCCTTCTACAAATTTCATTCTTATATATATTTGTTTTATGGTCCACGAGAGCCCCAATCCCAGTCTTTATGACAAACACATTTAAATTTCAGAGAATATGTAATAAACTATATATTTTTAGAAATTTCAAGAGAGCTATTTTGGGAACAATCTCGATTGTACTTTGTAACCCAGTTTTCTGAATATAAAGTATTTNACGACATAGGCATCATGGCAGCATGCTTTCTTTGACACTTGCGACACTTGTGAGCAACATGCGACACTTGCGACCTTGTGAGCAAAATGCGACACTTGCGACCTTTGTAATGACGACACTTGCGACACTATCAAAGTGAGTAATGTTGATGTGTAACACTTGGAGGGCGATCTATTCAATATAAAAATTCAACATGAAATCAATGTGGTACCAATGAGAAGCTACATCGAAGAGTGGTTTAAAAAATCTATCGACAAACTGACCGATGAAGGGCAAAAGGCAGTTGAGACAATTCCTGTAACCGTCGATGAAAGAAATAAAAGGACATCAACAAGAAAGTGACAAGAGAGAGAGATAACATCATAGTAAGTTCACACTGATCACACCCTTCTTTGTTTATCAAGTCCATCCAGTTACTCCACCTCTTTAAATATAAATGTTTAACCGAAGACTGGTAATTTCCTTTTTCTTCTTAACATGTCTTGCTGTCTTCCGCCGCCCACCTTCTTCCTTCTACAAATTTCATTCTTATATATATTTGTTTTATGGTCCACGAGAGCCCCAATCCCAGTCTTTATGACAAACACATTTAAATTTCAGAGAATATGTAATAAACTATATATTTTTAGAAATTTCAAGAGAGCTATTTTGGGAACAATCTCGATTGTACTTTGTAACCCAGTTTTCTGAATATAAAGTATTTTAGGTTGATCTATCATTATATTTATTTGCGTTGCCCATGTATTCCTCTATCAAAGTTCTCTTTTTTTTGTTTGTTAATTTGTGCAGGACCTGCGATTAACCTGTGGCTTGAGAAATCGCGACTCAGGGGCATCTAAGCCGTCAAAATCACCCGGGGATCGCACTCGGCCTGAGCCACACCAACCCTTAACATGGTTGGATTTTTTGTCCCCGCAGGTTTCGAACCGGTGACTTTAACAACACAGAGTGGCTTAACAACACACTCCGTCACCGATTGTCCTACACCTCGGGGACCTCTATCAAAGTTCTCTTATGCATGCATATCATTTCCTTTTATTTTTATGTGATCATAAATCTTTACTTATTTAATTTAAATGTGCGAATGTGTGTTGTTCCTAGTCCATTCTCAAGAACTTTATTTTAAAGAAAATAAAAACATTTTCCATTTTTTGCATCTTTACTTTTTCTTTGATTACCATGACAAACTTCTGTAAAGTCCCACATTTTGAAGACCTAGAGCCCCATGAAAATCATAACAGAGGAGTACCACCTCTATAAAAATGTAGGGGGTTTTGTATCCTCGTGAGGTTGTCGTTTCGGTCCTAACGGATTCAAGTGTCAACATTTTTGGAGACCATATTGGGGACATGAACTGAAAATTCAGAACTTGGCCGAATGTTTGTGAAAAATATATGACTTTGCCCCAGGGTAATCAACTCCATTTAGAAATTGGATTGAATAATCAATGAAGCATTTTACACCAGTTGTACAATATGGTAATAACAACAACCCAGACTCGAGAAGAGTTATAAAGGTCCTGGAAAATCTTAGTCCAAGAAGAAGAAAGATAAATCCTCTTAAGACAGAGGAGAGAAGAACAACAAGATTAAAGAAATCAAAGGCTGGCTAGAGCAGCACAAGAACAAGGTCGAGATTGAAGCTGGACGAATATAAGGGATCCATTACCAAAAGTAAAAGTAAGCAACTCTCTATTCTTAGAAGTGAAAAGTCTAGCCCTGAAGTCTCCCCAGACATAGCAGTGAGAGACGAACAACCCAGAGACGAGCATCATGAGGAGAGACAAGGAGGTGGAAGATATGCCGCAAGAAATCAAGGAATCCCAGGGTTTTAAAATAGAAGGAGGGTAAGAGATTCGCCTCTTAATCTTATAGGTGAGCAACATGAGCTCCCTATTCTCCCTAAGGGAGCCTTAAAGGAATTTTATGGAGATAGAGCAATCGATGCAAAGAGGCATCTACACTTATTTCTTGACGTTTGTGACTTTCACCGAGTTGAATATGACGATGTTATGGTAAGGTTGTTTCTCCAAACCTTATCATAAAGAGCTTATGAATGGTATACACCGTTGCCCAATAGACCCATTCACTCATTTAACGAACTCAAAGCTATGTTCCTAACTATGTTTTCCCCTCCAATTGCTTACCATACCCTCTTCACTGACTTCACCCAGATTGGGTTGAGGAAGAATGGAAGGATACAAGATTTTAATCTCAAGTTCAATAAAACTTTGAGTAGAATTCCAAAAGATAAAAGACCAAATGATCCGGTCATTCTCGATTGTTATAAGAATGCAATTCCCCCGAATGTAAAATATTCCATCAGAACATCCCAAATGGATACTTTGGAGGATGCAATGACTAAATCCACTGAGATGGAAGAAATTATGATTGAAACGGGTGCCAACCCCGACATTATATTGGGAAGAGTACAAAGGTAGCTGGGGGGATTAAGTATTGATGACCAAGGAACTTCCAGCTCAAGAAAAAACGAGGAATAAAATCCTCGAGTGGCTCAAAGTCAAGTGGCGGGAAGAGGATTTTTCAAGGGGACTATACCTGATTTAAAGGTTGACCCTGTGGCGACGCAGGAAACTAAGCAAAGAATTGAAATTGCAAAGATGAATAGAACCATCAAACAAATGAAGAACGAGATAACCAGACTGAGAATGGGAGATAATTACATGCCAAACCCAAGAATTCCAATCCCTGAGCAAAGGAGGATCCCTCCCCCCGAAAATAGAGTGAGGTTTGAGAATATTGATAACCCACAAAGACCAAGGGTTCCCAGATAGCCTACTCGAAACACGACTATTCTGGATGATGGCTATGGCGAGCAATTAATTGAGAAAGAGAAATATTACTTACCTGATGAAAGATTTGAAACCATGCAAATGGACGGATGTGAGACGTCCATGCATATATTTGGAGAGGGTGACAATGATCCCAACTCACAAGAAAACGTCGCCCAGACGAGAGGATTTGTAAATAGACCCAAGAATAAAGGTGTCTCTGACAAGGAAAAACAAAAAGAAAAGGAAAAACAAAAATAAAAATGAAAAAGTGTTGAATGAGAAAGTGATGGATGGAAATGGAACCAAAAGGAAACACATGATGTCAAGCTCCACTCAAATGACGTATAAAATCGTGGAGGACCTAAGTAAATTAAGGATAACTTTGCCTTTTATGGAAGTGGTGAAGATTCCTCAGTAAAGACATAACATTTTGAAGTTGTTGGACGATCCATCTAAAAGAGCTAAAGCTGTCGTTACCAATCCAAAATAGAGCCAGATCCCGTCAACTGCCAAGCTGAGAGGTAAAATCCTTCTCTTCTACATTTTAATTGAAAATCATGATGTTTCATTAATAATTGTTTAGTTGACACTAGCACGACAAATAATATAATGCTGCTTGCGGTCATGGATGCATTGGGCATGAGTTGCACTAAGTATTATGAAACTGGTGAAAGCATATATGCAATTGATTCTAGAAAAGTGCTAGCGTATAGAGAAATCAAGGATTTTTTTTCTTAGATTACAACAACCCCCCATATCATTACAATTTTCAATATCATTTTGGTAGACCTTCCTCCAACATATGAAGTTGTGTTGGGAAGCGACTCAACATCCATGATCGTTGGATATATAATGAATGACGAAAGTTGTATCATGCTACCAGGAAAAGAGGGAGTGATGATTGAAGTACCCCGTGAACCTAGAAAACCCTTCTCTTTCAAGAAGAAGGAAAATGGATTGATGGAAGATTATATAGATTCCAGGATTGGAAACCATGCTACCCTAGACATGGAGCACAACAAAATCCTAGAGCAAGTTCAAGGCACATGGAACCAATAACATTTATTTGAACGCTATGGAGGATGTCATTTGATGGATCCTATTCTAAATATGGGAACATAGTTGGAATTGTTTGTTTGAGCCCAAATAAGACTGTGCATCCCCATGCTATAAGACTAGAGTTTTCATGCACAAATAACGAGGCATAATATGAAGCTTTGATCTAGGGGATGGTATTTGCACAGGAAATGAAAATAGAACATCTTGTTGTGACTGAAGACTCATAGTTGGTCTGATCCGGATCTCGGGGGATGAGATCTGGATGGCTTGAATGCCGAGAGAGGAGGAGCTTAGAAATGTCAATCTTGCAAAAAAATAATCATGGACAAAAACAACATGTAAATGAAGTACTTGGGAGGTGAGGCTCAAAGAAGAGCCTCTCATCTAAAACTAACTACTAGTAAATCACTCAGAGCTAATGAATCTCACAATGAACAATAGGAAATATGAGAGAAACCAAAATGAGTAACTTGATATTATGAGAAGGCTTGCTAGGCCTTTATATAGCATTACAAAATGGTCCATTGGACCAAGTAAAAAAGAGCTCGTTAAATGAGTCTCTATTATTAGTATAATAGATATAACTACCCAACTAAGTAAGTAATGGAAAATAAAACCCAATCCAATAATGGAAATAACTCATTAAATGCGTCTCTATTATTATAATAATAGATCTAACTACCCAACTAACTAAGTAGTGGAAAATAAAACCCAATACAATAATGGGGAGGTGGGACTCTCTTTGACCCTTGTGGGCAACATGTTAGCCCAATTAATTAATAAGGAGGTGGACATCTACTTGATCCACATTGACAATCTATTAGCTTTATAACTTTATGACTTTTGTATCTGAATTTAGACCATATGTCCCCTTAAAAGTCAGATCATTCCTCCCCCCTCAGAAAATGATGGTCCCGATCATTTCACCCATGCTAAAAAAAAGAAACCCCATTATCACATGATTACAATGTGAAAATACCCAATGAAGAGAAGGGTTTTGTGTGGTTGAACCATACATGTGGGTTTGTGGTTGACCCATAACCTAGTTGACAATAGCATTGTAAATGGGTAGAAATATAAAAATAAAAATCCCGAAATTTAAAAAAATAATATCTGAAAATCGTGACTTTGGGGGTTGTGAACATCCTTCTGCAAATCTATTCATAACTTTTGTTACAGGTGATGAAATCCAATTCCATCGAAGACACATTTGAGCTACTAAAGAGATATTTCCATCCATATGTGGAATTCCTTCTGTAGTTTCTTGAGCATGGAGAAAAATACCGTTGAATATGGTGGTATGCACTGTCTCCTTGGGTCAAATACATGTTGATATTAAATCAATGATATCTCTCAAACCAAGAATCCAAATGAGATTCCATGAAATAACCATTTGACATCTTGAAGAGATATTTCCAGAAATATGTGGAAATTATTCTGTAGTTTTTTGAGTAGGGAGAAAAAGACCGTTGAATATGGTGGTACATGTGGCCTCCTTGGGTCAAATACATGCGGAAATTCAATTGATGATATCTCTCGAACTAGAAAGCCAAATGAGATTCCGCAAAATACCCATTTGAGATCTTGAAAATATATTTTCAATGATCTATGGAAGAGACTTTGAAATGTTGTGTAGAGGTCGCAACACCTCTTTGAAGTTGGCTGAGTGTAGAGGGACACAAAGGATGCCAAGGGTTTGTAGAGAAACATGGGCTATTGTAGAGGTTGTGGAACCTCCATGGGTAGCATGGACACCCTGGAAATTTGTTGAAAATGTTGCAGACCAATGGATGTAGTGGATCCATGTATAGATGAGTGAATCCATGTATGAATGTAGTGAATCCATGTATGGTTCTCCTTGTAATGGTGAACAAAGATCTGAGGGTAAAAAACAAGCCCTGTAGTACATGTGGACCAACTGTGATGGTTACAATGTATGGCCCGACAAATGGATTCCGATAGTACCAAAAGGAGGTTGGTGATTGCTGCAAATGTTTGAACCTGCAACATGCTTCAAACCCTTGTCTCGATGGAGAGAGAACCTGCTCTGATACCACTGATTCAAATCTCGGGGGCTGAGATCTGGATGGCTTGAATGCCGAGAGAGGAGGAGCTTAGAAATGTCAATCTTGCATAAAAAGAAGTATGTAAAAAAAAACATGTAAATGAAGTACTTGGGAGGTGAGGCTCAAAGAAGAACCTCACCTCTAAAACTAACTACTAGTAAATCAATCAGAGCTAATGAATCTCACAATGAACAATATAAAATATGAGAGAAACCAAAATGAGTAACTTGATA
>SNQJ01S0025094.1:80577-92545 GCA_010110895.2 Picea sitchensis
CCCGTTTGGGTAAGCTAGTACATCAACTTCCCGGGGTCGTAACTTTTGCATACGATCTTCGTTTTAGGCGTGTGATAGCCCGTTGGAAAGGTATCGCTGAGGAGATTCATTTTGGGGGATCAATAATTCCTTTGAATATCATTGAGGGGCTCGATACTGAAAAACCTTCATTTAGGCCCTCAAAATGGCCCCGGAAGTAAAAACCGCTAAAAATAGTAAATTGCCAAAAATGTCAGAAAACTGTTTTGAGCCAGTTGGAAAAGGTGGGTGGCCACCGATATCCATCTAAATCAGGTAGCGTCCAGGCCACGACTCCTTCCATATTATGATATGATCCGATGGGCATTGGATCATGTGGATATCCCAACCAAAACCATTATCAGCGAGCAGAGGGTGATTGTCGGGACCTTCAGACCAGAACACTTGCAGGTGATGTACCAATTGTGACCTACACCTAATTTCTCACATAACATTGAGTTTTTGGAAAGTTTTAAGTGGAAGGAATGTGAACAATATGGCAAAAACATGGTTGATCTGATCAAGGATTGGGTCTCTCACTCCGCAAAGTTCAGGGCAGACAACAACGGAGTTTACTCTATCTCCTCATTGGAACCACACTTCAAATACATAACTATGATGACTTGTAGATTGTATGGGAGGGAAGATACCACACATTTCTTTCTCCCATGGGTACCCTTGATTTATATAGTAGCTGAAGGTTGTTCTTTCAACTGGGCCAAACTGTTGTCAAACAATCTAACCAGTCGGATTACAAAATATCGGACGCAGAAGGAAAATGGAAAGGCTGCTTCATTTTTTATGGTCGCATATATTATGGACGCAGTCTGTTTCATGACGCCTTTTCCCCTAATGAGATGGAGCTGGACTCCATCTGATGCTCATCCCATCCATGAATACCATTCAAAACTTTGGGAGGATAAGGCCGCAGACTTCATATATGAGATTTTTAATTGGGTAATGGTGTCGATGCATGTTACCATATTTGGTAGTCCACCGCCCAGAATTTCGGATAGCATCGCGACCAACTTGAGTAGCATGGCTGACTGGTACGTAGAGGTAGAATTTTCTTATATCAGGGTTTTCAACGCTTCTGTCCCTCCATCGACTCTACCATTATTTATACCAGATAGGCTGGTTTGTCGCGAAATCTCGAGGCAAACCGTGATTGGTGGCATAAGTAAAGAACTTAAGGGATTTTCAAAAAAGGTATGGCCACCTTTCCCTATTCATTTAAATAACTATTCTTTATTAGATTTCAGGCATGCTAAGGCCGAGGTAGCAACCTTGGAAGATATTAAACTCGACCACATTGAGTTCAAGAAACACGACCCACACAGGGTTGTGAGTAATCACCTGGCTAATTATGACCTTAAAATATATGAACACGAGAATTCACCTCATGATGATATTTTCGGAGGCGCGAGATCCTATGCAGAGGTTTTGAGCCAGATACAAGATTTGTCTCCCGAAGAGATGGCCAATTTTTTCAAATTCCAGGAACATCGGCGGAGCTGCCTTCCTCCAGTCTTGCAGAATAAGAACCCGACGACCGCGGATATACAACAAGCGAAAGTCGAGGGCTCCAAAGATTTGGCACTTGACCCAAAAGAACACTAGGAGAAGAAGAAGCAAACTGGAGACTAGAAACGGGAAGCTGAGACCTCCAACCCTACAAGCAAATCAACCTCGATTGTCACTCCGGGGAAATCCTCCAAGCAGATCGATAGCCCTATTGTCTCTGTTACACCCTTTCAGTCCATGAAGGGGGTCCCAAACACTGGTTGGATTTTTGGCGATGAGCTATCACCCATAACTGTGGAAGAATTGCCTCTGAACTAATTTTTCTTCGATAAGAAGAGAAAGGCTGTTGTGAAGCAAGAGATTTATCAAGAAGCGGACAAGGTAGTCAAGAAATTTAAAATTTTAGTGATGGAAAGGATATGAAGAAGCAAGTATTTGCAACCCAGATAGCAGGAACATTGGGGGCTTTTTCTACAGCCAACCAATATTCCGTCGAGTCCATATGAGATTAGTTGAAGCGGAAAAACCGCTTAATCAAGACTTTGGAGGCTAAACTGGCTACAACAGAAGCAACTGCTAGAGATCAAGCAAATACAAGTATAGAACAAGATAGAGCAGTTGATTAGAAAGAAATAGAGCGGCTCAAGGCCGATCTCGAACAAGCACAACAAGTGGCCCAGAACAATCAATCACAGGCTAGCCAACAAGAAGAGTTAATAGCGCAATTACAGGCCAAATTAAATTTCGCCGAAAGTCATATGATAGATATTGGGATATTCCAATCCCAAGCTATAGAAATCAGAAAAAGAATATCAACTGCTCAACAAGGTTTAATTTCTAAAGTAGAGACTATTCAAAATCATTTCCAACTCGTCGATCAAGCATTGGAAAACATCTCTTTTAGAGAAAAAGAAGTAGGAGCAACTCGAGTCATTTTCCAAGAGGCTGTTATAGCCACAACAAAAATGGAAGCGAGAAGTAGTTCCAGGCTCTCCATCTCAGAACAAACCCGAGGCAACATCTTTTTGAAGGCATGGGAGCATAACATATCGGAAGGTAGACAACGATCTAAGGAGGTAAGAAATTCTTGCGAAGAAATTTTCAACCTCATAAACATAAGGTTGTTGAATCTCGATGGTGGGAACATCATTGAGGCACTGGGCCAGATTAATAGAGCCAAGCACCTACTCAGTATCAAAGAGGATGAGGAAAGAGAATTGGTCGAGATATCACAGATAACTCAAACAGATATAATCCAAGTAGACAAATGGCTAATAAAACCAAGTGTACAGTTATGTTTCATCAATGCCAAAGATCGACAGATAGAAGGGAAGTTGCCACAATTGGTGAAAGATTATTACACTTTTGAAGCAAATAATCAAATAAAACCTTCCAGGCTGATAGCTTAGTTGGTGGAGAGGTGCGCCACTTACACCGAGCATACGAAGGGGAAGGTTTCTGCCAGCAAAAAATGACAAGTGTCTGCCTGTATGTTTTCAGAATTCGAAGAGACAAAGAATTGAAACGTTAAATCTCCTTTCCTTGTAACCGAAAGAATTCCTAGAACGATTGAACTTTCATCATGAAAAAATTGTATAAATATGAAATTAGAAGAAAGAAACATGGCTGGATCTTTTTGGTCAACTGTAATAGAGACTCTTTCATTTTGAGAATTAATACAAAGCAATCCGAAGATTCCTGATTCCGTCAAGACTGTGTTATGAGTTTGTTTCTTCTGTGATTTCATTTTTCATTTCACATATATATGTCTGATGAATGTACATTGCAATTTAATAAAACCTCTACTGTGATGATCAATTTTTAATTGTCTATATTGTTTACAACTTTTCCTCTGTATCGGCTGTTAGCAGGTACAAGACCTGTAAGCTTTTTAGATTGTTATATTTTATACTTCGTCAGATTTCCCCTTATCTTTTCTTCCTTTGTTTACAGGGTGAGATTATCCCTTGATAGGAGCCTCACGTTATAGACAACTTAATGTTTTTCTCACATTTCACACACCATTGATTTAAAATATAACTTGGTTACGGGAAAAGGCCTTTGGTTTGCATTTTAATTTTTAATATTAGATTCAAAGTTCTCTTTTATATGATCAAATTGATACAACATTAAAAACTTCAAACTCACTTTAAATCTCACTGTTCCTCTATGATTGTCCCAGTTGTAAGACAACCCAACATTGAACCCGATTTATCTGAACAAACCCATATTGCTCTGAACCTATTTGATATCATACTCAAAACAACCACTACCCGGGTAGAGCTTGAATGTTCATGGGCCGCTATTGAGCGAGATATAAACATTCAAGAACAATTGGAAGCCAGACGACGAAAACCTGGAAATCATCCCTAGCTTCCTCTCCCGAAGGTTGACTCTTCACCCTTCTTATATTTTACCCATTTTCAGATGCCTAGACACTGTACTTTCTAAGCCTTAAGTACAGACTCTGGAACAACACCTTCCATTAATATTTATAGGTAGATTTGAAAAATGAAGAAGGTTTTTACCTTGACGCAGTCGTATCCTTCAATTTTAAAGTTACAAATATGAAAGAGTTGAGAAGAAGAGACGAGGATCTCCCTTCTCCAAACCGGATAAAACAACTGAACGCATGCTAGAAGGAAAAGGTTAAAAAGTTGAATATCACTGTCCAAGCATGTGACCGAGCTCTATTGAAGAAGGAAAAACTATTCAAGAGGTTTACTGAGATAGACCTATCTTGAAGCACCAATGAGGTCCAAGACCCCAAATTGATCCTCATCTCGTTGATCCTAACCAAGCAATCCTTTTATGAACAAGTTGAGATGTTTAAAGGGTTATCATTTGAAAACTTCTATGGCATTCTTGAGTATAATGAAGATGGCGTAGACAACTGGCTAGTGGATTATTTAGTGAAAAATCAATACATTGAAGAAGTTTTGCGTAATATTTCCATTGATCCAAGGGACTTGGGGGGCGAGCTATTCAATGTAAAAATTCAGCATGAAATCAACGTGGTACCAATGAGAAGCTACATCGAAGAGTGGTTTAAAAAAGCTATCGACAAACTGACCGATGAAGGGCAAAAGGAAGCTGAGACAATTCCTGTAACCGTCGATGAAAGAAATAAAAGGACATCAACAACAAAGTGACAAGAGAGAGAGATAACATCATAGTAAGTTCACACTGATCACACCCTTCTTTGTTTATCAAGTCCATCTAGTTACTCCACCTCTTTAAATAGAAATGTTTAACCGAAGACTGGTAATTTCCTTTTTCTTCTTAACAGGTCTTGTTGTCTTCCGCCGCCCACCTTCTTCCTTCTACAAATTTCATTCTTATATATATTTGTTTTATGGTCCACGAGAGTCCCAATCCCAGTCTTTATGACAAACACATTTAAATTTCAGAGAATATGTAATAAACTATATATTTTTAGAAATTTCAAGAGAGCTATTTTGGGAACAATCTCGATTGTACTTTGTAACCCAGTTTTCTGAATATAAAGTATTTTAGGTTGATCTATCGTTATATTTATTTGAGTTGCCCATGTATTCCTCTATCAAAGTTCTCTTATGCATGCATATCATTTCCTTTTATTTTTATGTGATCATAAATCTTTACTTATTTAATTTAAATGTGTGAATGTGTGTTGTTCCTGGTCCATTCTCAAGAACTTTATTTTAAAGAAAATAAAAACATTTTCCGTTTTTTGCATCTTTACTTTTTCTTTGATTACCATGACAAACTTCTGTAAAGTCCCACATTTTTAAGACCTAGAGCCCCATGAAAATCATAAGAGGAGTACCACCTCTATAAAAATGTAGGGGGTTTTGTATCCTCGTGAGGTTGTCATTTCGGTCCTAATGGATTCAAGTGTTAACATTTTTGGCAACCATATTGGGGACATGAACTGAAAATTCAAAACTTGGCCCAACGTTTGTGAAAAAATATATGACTTTACCCCAGGGTAATCAGCCCCATTTAGAAATTGGATTGAATAATCAATGAATCATTTTACACTAGTTGTACAATATGGTAATAACAACAACCCAGACTCGAGAAGAGTTATAAAGGTCCTGGAAAATCTTAGTCCAAGAAGAAGAAAGATAAATCCTCCGAAGACAGAGGAGAGAAGAACAACAAGATCAAAGAAATCAAAGGCTAGCTAGAGCAGCACAAGAACAAGGTCGAGATTGAAGTTGGACGAATATAAGGGATCAATTACCAAAAGTAAAAGTAAGCAACTCTCTATTCTTAGAAGTGAAAAGTCTAGCCCTGAAGTCTCCCCAGACATGGAAGTGAGAGACGAACAACCCAGAGAGGAGCACCATGAGGATAGACAAGGAGGTGGAAGATACGCCGCAAGAAATCAAGGAATCCCAGGGTTTTAAAATAGAAGGAGGGTAAGAGATTCCCCTCTTAATCTTATAGGTGAGCAACGTGAGCTCCCTATTCTCCCTAAGGGAACCTTAAAGGAATTTTCTAGAGATGGAGCAATCGATGCAAAGAGGCATCTACACTTATTTCTTGACGTTTGTGACTTTCACCGAGTTGAATATGACGATGTTATGGTAAGGTTGTTTCTCCAAACCTTATCATAAAGAGCTTATGAATGGTATACGTCATTGCCCAGTAGATCCATTCACTCATTTAACGAACTCGAAGCTATGTTCCTAAATATGTTTTCCCCTCCAATTGATTACCATACCCTCATCACCGACTTCACCCAGATTGGGTTGAGGAAGAACGGAAGGATACGAGATTTTAATCTCAAGTTCAATAAGACTTTGAGTAGAATTCCAAAAGATAAAATACCAAATGACCCGGTCATTCTCGGTTGTTATAAGAATGCAATGCCCCCGAATGTAAAATATGCCATCAGAACATCCCAAATGGATACTTTGGAGGAGGCAATGACTAAATCTACTGAGAAGGAAGAAATTATAATTGAAATGGGTGCCAAACCCGACATTATATTGGGAAGAGTACAAAGGTAGATGGGGGGATTAAGTATTAATGACCAAGGAACTTCCAGCTCAAGAAAAAATGAGGAATAAAATACTCGAGTGGCTCAAAGTCAAGTGGCGGGAAGAGGATTTTTCAAGGGGACCATACCTGATGTAAAGGTTGACCCTGTGGCGACGCAGGAAACTAAGCAAAGAATTGAAATTGCACAGATGAGTAGAACCATCAAACAAATGCAGAACGAGATAACCAGACTGAGAATGGGATATAATTACATGCCAAACCCAAGAATTCCAATCCCTGAGCAAAGGAGGAACCCTCCCCTCGAAAATAGAGTGAGGTTTGAGAATACTGATAACCCACAAAGACCAAGGGTTCCCAGGTAGCCTACTCAAAACACGACTATTCTGGATGATGTCTATGACAAGCAATTAATTGAGTAAGAGAAATATTACTTACCTGATGAAAGATTTGAAACCATGCAAATGGACGGATGCGAGACGTCCATGCATATATTTGGCTATGGCGACAATGAACCCAAATCACAAGAAAATGTTGCCCATATGAGAGGATTTGTAAATAGACCCAAGAATAAAGGTGTCTCTGACAAGGAAAAACAAAAAGAAAAGGAAAAACAAAAAACAAATGAAAAAGTGTTGAATGAGAAAGTGATGGATGGAAATGGAACCAAAAGGAAACACCTGATGTCAAGCTCCACTCAAATGACGTATAATGTCGTGGAGGACCTAAGTAAATTGAGGATAACTTTGCCTTTTATGGAAGTGGTGAAGATTCCTCAATAAAGACATAACATTTTGAAGTTTTTGGATGATCCATCTAAAAGAGCTAAAGTTGTCGTTACCAATCCAAAACAGAGCCAAATCCCGTCAACTGCCAAGCTGAGAGGTAAAATCCTTCCCTTCTACATTTCAATTGAAAATCATGATGTTGCATTAAGAATTGTTTAGTTGATACTGGCACGACAAATAATATAATGCCGCTTGCAATCATGGAGGCATTGGGTGTGAGTTGCACTAAGTATTATGAAACCGGTGAAAGCATATATGCAATTGATTCTAGAAAAGTGCTAGCGTATAGAGAAATCAATGATTTTTTTGCTTAGATTAGAACAACCCCCCATATCATTACAATTTTCAATATCATTTTGGTAGACCTTCTGTTAGCATCGGAAGTCACTCCTGGATTGCTTGCAGGAGCAGAGCCCGACACCCATCAGTTTAGTGTTGCGATTTGTTTAATTTGGTGATCAAATGGAGATTAACTCAAACGATGTGGTTCCAACCCTGAAACTAGGCCAGGCATGCATACGCAAGTGAGGTCTTAGGTAACTTCAGACAGTGAGTTGTATTAAGGGTGAGTAGGGGGAAGACTTGTATCAGAGAAATGCAAAGGTCTGTTCTAAACATCAGGTTCCTAACAGACTGTGGAAGAAAACATCTAAATGCAAGATCTTCTTACGCTCAAATGTAGAAAACCAGAGAGAACAATAATGCCACAATAAATCCTTTATCATAACATAAATGCCACAATTCGTGCGAATTGGTCGATCACGAACTCTCATAGTGTAAGATGAAAACTTAGACGGGAAAAGAAAGACTGTATGCAATTAAACAAGAAATCTTACATACAGATGCATAACCAGAGCTAAGGTATCTGTTAAAACTTTACAATCAGGAGCTTCGCTCTACCATCGATACCTTACAAAATACCAAGACTAAGTTTATATACTCAGAGAAAAACGCCTAACAGAGGCGTGCCCAGTCGCCCAAGGCTTGGTGTCTTTTTAGTCAAACTCATACTGATATCCTTTTTCGGACACCATCTTAACTGCGCATGGCTTCTGCAGGGGGAGTAGCTGAGTCAATAAATGTTGTTTTAGCGTGTGTAGACCTCCTCCGGCTAGTCGAGGACTCGGCATGGATTTTCTGTAAGAAAGAGTACACATGACCCTCTCGAGCGGACCACTTACCAGACCCTCCATACTTCACAATTAATGAACGAAGAGAAGTTTCAACCACCCCTTCTTGCTTTCATCTACTCCAAGCAAAGACCAAGATTGAGGTCGGGTCCGATGGAAACTGGAGGTCGTGACGGGCTTCTCTGCGACTGAATTCGACGCTTCGACTTCCTTTACGCAACTCCCCCCCTTTCCAAGTGTCCACGGGCTGTGACTACGTGCCTACTCCCATGGAGCTTTTCGGCGTTCACGATTATGTAGGGGCTGCTCCTTGCTCCTTGAAATCGCGATGAGCGATATGCCGAGACGGCTCGATCTGGTGCCACGCGTCCTTCAAATCCGACGGTTCTAAACTCATCCGACGCTGCGGTGGGCCCCAGGTCCTGAATGATCTCGCTACTTCGCGCATCGGGGATATGAGGGAGCTATTTCTTAAACTTCAAAATTGCGATGGGCGAGGAGGCGGGGATCCTAATCACGCGCTAGGTGTCCTCTTCAGATGGATGACTGAGACCGCTCCTCGATAATGTGGGCCCACCTTTGGGTGCTTCTCCTTTCGTGACTCGTGGGTCGGGGACCCTTGGTTCCTTTTCTTCAACTTCTGCTTTCCTGAGATGGCGATATGGGCATGGCTCCCTCTTTGGTTAGCGCTCTCCATATGTAACCGTTGGATAGGGCCCAAGTACTCGCGCCTTTCGCTACTCGTGACCTCGCGAGTCGGAGTATCAGACTTTGGCATTCTCCCTTCGCGAAGTCCCGAGACGCGATGGTCAGCGATGGTTGACCTTCTCCGGTTGCTTTTCGTGACTCAGAATCTCGCGCAACCAAAGCGATATAGTCCGCCCTTTGTACTCGCGAACCCCGAGCTCGCGAAACAACTGTTGCGCTCATACTGATCGCGATTGATGCTCCTTGAAATTTTTTTTGTGCTATGCTTGGCGCGACTCGGTTAATTTGCAATTACTCATCAATCGCTGTCCTGCGCTGTCGCTGAAACCTTTCTGTTGAAGATTGAATTGCCCGCTCGCTTGATTTTAAGTCCGAAAATGACTTCTTTTATGTGCTGCGCTTGGGCGCTCCTCGGGCGACCTGCAGACCTGTGTATCCCGATACCAAAGACAAGAAATGTTGCTAACATTAGGCTCCATGGGGGATAGAGTCGTCCCTGTGATGCTCTAAGGACTCATTTTGCAGTTCCAGTGCCTTGCTGTTGGGATATGGAGTCATTTATTAAGCCGAAACAATAAAAGTAAAAAACAAAGAACATGAAAGACAATATTTACAGAATACAGGAGCCATCGAAGGCTCAGACAAAACATTTTTTAAGAAAATGCCCATTTACTGAGCTACTGAAAATTTCTTCTCCCTCCAAAACTTGTAGCTGGTATGTGTTATTTGAGAAGACTTCAGAGATTCTGAAAGGCCCGATCCATAGGGATTCAAATTTGCCGTGCTTGCTCTTGTCTTGCTTAGGAGCATCCCACTTCAGCACCAGGTCTCCTATCTGGAACTCCTCCTTCTTGGCTTTCTTATCGAAAACCTGCTTGATCCTGTGTTGCTGATCCTAAATTCTATCCACTACCTGCTCCCTGGCTTGCTGGACTTCCACCAGTTGATGAATTCTTCTGATCATGTCGTTGGGCTCTTCTCGATAGTCCTGGAAGAATTTCGCTACGGGAATGGCCAGCTGAGAAGGAAAGACAACTTCTGCTTCGTATACCAACTGGAAAGGGGAGATGCCTATGGATCTCTTTGTAGTCACCCGATCAGCCCATAGAGCGAATTTCAGCTTCGAGTTCCAAGCCCTTTTGTTGTCTTCCAACAGTCTTTTGATGATCCTTATCAGAATTTTGTTTGAGGACTCTGCTAAACCATTGCCCTGTGGGTAATATGGGGTGGAGTGAATCAGTTTGATCCCGAACTGCTCACAGAACTTGGCTAATGGCTCAGACCCGAAAGCGACTGCGTTATCAGTGACAATCTTACTTGGGCAACTGAACCTTGTGATGATGTCCTCCAGGAACCCAATGATTACCTTATGGGAAGCGCTCCTGGTAGGGATAACTTCTATCCATTTAGTAAAGAAATCCGTGGCCGTCAGGATCCATCTGTGCTGTCCACTGGAAGCAGGGTGGATTTGTCCAATAAAATCCAGGCCCCATTGCTGGAAAGGTCTCGAAACAACCACAGGCTGCAAAGGCAGAGGCTTGAGCTGCTGCTTTCCTGAAAATATTTGGCATGTGATACATGCTCTAACTCCTCTATGGACATCAGCAAACAAGGTGGGCCAGTAGTATCCGACTCTGATAATTTTGTGGGCTGTAGTCTTCCAGGAATGGTGCCCTCCACATAGGCCGTTGTGAAACTCGACCATGATTCTGTCGGCCTCTTGTGGATCCATGCATTTCGAAAGCACCCCCATAGGGTCTTTCCAGTATAAAATCTGATCGATAAGGCAGTACCTGACTGCGTTGATCTTAAGAGCTCTTGCTTTGTTTCTTTGCAGGCCATCTGGGGGCCGCAATTCCTGCAGAAAATATATGACATCCTTATACCATGGACATCGAGCCAATGGGGGCTCTCTTTGAGGGTTTGTTTCAGATAGCTGACCCTGTTGAATTCTTGAGCATTTGTTCATGAAATTTACCCCCAAAGCTTGGCAATTGGCTTCAACCAGTAGCTTGGCTAAGCCTTGACCTTTGATCAATTTGGTAGGCCTTATTTCCAGGTCAAATTTCAGGATCTTGGCTATCCATTTACTCCTCTTCCCATCAATGTCGGGCTGTACAAGGATGTCCTTCACAGAGGCTGAAGGAACATATGCGATCACCTTTGAGTGCAAGACATAGACCCTGAAAGATTTGAGAGCTTTCACTAAGGCATAGGCCTGTTTCTCCATGATTTCATATCTAACCTCTCCATCTCTTAACGCCTTGATGAAGAAGGCAATGGGATGCTCTCGCCCCTCTTCATTTCTGTGCAAAAAGACCGTCGCTACTGTATCGAAATAAGTGAAGGAGAAAATTAGGAAATCTTTCGAATAGTTAGGGCTGACCAACACTGGTGCCTCAGTCAATGCCTTCTTTATCTGGAAAAAAGATTCCCTGGGTTCAACGGTCCATTTNCATCAATGTCGGGCTGTACAAGGATGTCCTTCACAGAGGCTGAAGGAACATATGCGATCACCTTTGAGTGCAAGACATAGACCCTGAAAGATTTGAGAGCTTTCACTAAGGCATAGGCCTGTTTCTCCATGATTTCATATCTAACCTCTCCATCTCTTAACGCCTTGATGAAGAAGGCAATGGGATGCTCTCGCCCCTCTTCATTTCTGTGCAAAAAGACCGTCGCTACTGTATCGAAATAAGTGAAGGAGAAAATTAGGAAATCTTTCGAATAGTTAGGGCTGACCAACACTGGTGCCTCAGTCAATGCCTTCTTTATCTGGAAAAAAGATTCCCTGGGTTCAACGGTCCATTT
>SNQJ01S0025094.1:92612-144663 GCA_010110895.2 Picea sitchensis
TTTCCTCAAGTGACTGCAATGCTCTTTGTCGGACCTCGAGAAGACTGTGATGTCATCCAGATAGATCACCACGAACCGATCTTTTTCTCCAATGAAGGCTATGTCCATGGCTCGCTAAAACGTCGCTCCTGCATTCATCAGTCCGAATGGCATTTTGGCATACATGAATGTGCCCCAAGGAGTGGTGAAGGCTGTCTTTTCTCTGTCTTCAGGCATGACCGATATATGATTATAACCAAAGAAACCATCGATCATGGAGATCCTAAATGATTCGGTTACCCTTTGCAAGATGTGTTCCATATTGGGTAGGGGGTAATTGTCTTTCTTTGAGCTCCTGTTCAGGTTCCTGAAGTCGACACAGAGCTTGATCTCTCTGCTTTTCTTCCTTACCGGAACCAAATTGGCCACCCAATCAGAATTCCTCAAGGGGACGATGATCTGGGCCTCCAATAACTTCTTTACTTCTTTCTCCATTACATGCAACAACATGGGGTTTATCTGTCTTAGCTTCTGCCTGAACGGCTTAGCTCCTTCCTTTAATGGGTTCTTGTGTTCAATGACAGATGTGTCATACGTCTTCAGGTCTTCGTAGGTCCATGCAAACACATCAACAAATTCCTTCAGCAACTCAATATATTCGACCCTTTGTTCTGTGGTCAAACTGCTTGACAGCTTAACAAACTTAGGCTCCTCCGGTGTGCCAATGTTGCACTCGGATGTGTCAGCATCTTTATCTGAAACCCTTCCCTTTACTGCCACATCATTCCCATCAAACGATCTTTCCAAAGGAATTAGTCCCCTCAGAATATGATTGCTGGGTAGCTGAATAATCTGGTGGTTAGCAATTTTATTTAGAAACACCTTAGGGTGAGGGATTTCCTCTGTATCAAGATCCTGATCAATGTGCAACGCAGAAAATTCATCAACAGACTGGAGAAATCTTTCGATTTCCAGATCATCTTCGAATACCTTCCAATGCTTGACATTGTCTGGTACTGAGGGCCTATATTTTATCTCAACATCAGAGTTAACCATAGGCGGTAGAGGAACTTTGAGCAAACTGGCTGAGATAGCTAAAGAGTCGGCCACAGCATTATCTTCCCTTGGAATAAAAGATATATTGAAGGTTGAGAAGAAATTGTCAATTAGGTCCCATGCTTCATTCGGGTAATTTCTAAGTCGAGGATGCTTAGCTTGATAAGCGCTCCTGATCTGTTGGACCACCAACTCTGCATCTCCGAACACTGCTACCTCCTGAATCCCCATTCCCCTTGCAGCTCTTAATCCTAGGACAAGAGCTTCATACTCTGCCACATTGTTGGTGGTTTCAAATTCTAATTTGTATGACAGAGATACGTTTTCCTGAGTAGGTGACACAAAAAACACCCCAGCACCAGCGCCTTCCCTGGAACAGGCTCCATCAAAAAACATTTCCAAACGGGGGTGATGGGAGGAGGAAGCTTGTGAGGAAAGGTGAGTTGCTTCCTGAGTTCAAGAGGGGGTTCGGGAACATGAGTGAGTTGGAGTAAACTGGAACCTAAATCAGTGTCTAAGGCGAAAATAGGATGGTTGGTGGGATTGGCTTCATCACTGATTATATAGGCCATCTGGGCTTCCCTATATAGCCTTCTATGTTCTCCCCCAAACACCGGGATGGTAGCATAGGTTAGGTCCATTTGTAAGGTTCCTCCCAATATTTTTATCCAAGCTCTTGATAACAACATACCGAACTTGGGGGGGACGTCGGCTACTACAATATCCATGACCACACTTTTCATGGGCAGCTGAAACAAGGTTACGACCAGGTATTTGATAACTCCGAGACACTGAACTCTCCTGGAGTCAAAGGAATAGAGGTCATGATAGGCTCGGGTGACTTCTAGTCCTAGTTCTTCCATGACATATTTGGGCATGAGGTTGTGAGAGGCCCCTGAATCCATCAAGCAGTTGTGCAACACCTTATCATGTATGTTCAGGGATGTGTAGAAGGGAGGGGATGAATCATCTCTATCTTCTACCATGGGTCCTAGGAAAACTGTTGGCTTTTCATCTTGGAGGTTTATGGAGTATGTGGGAAGGCACGAGGCTTCAGGCTGTAAGAGATGAGAGAAGCATCTTTTAAATTCTCCATGTTTAATTAGCTCGGTTAGGGGCACAGGGATTCTGATCTTTTGAATCTCATGTCCGAAATTAAAAGAAGATGCAGGCTTTGGAATTTCTCTTATTTCAGGAACAGGATTGTGGACAATGGGGGAGAGGGGTTGAGCCTTCTTACCTCCATGATTGTCGGCTACTGCATTAGCAGGTTTTTCAGTTCTAGTGGACTGCTCAGGAATATCAGGGGCTGCTGTCTTTTTATCGGACCTTAGGTTGTACCTGCCTCGGCCGCCACTAACCTTGTCTCCCTTGCTTAGTTCATTTAGCTGAATGTCCACGAGAGACTCCTTGTATGCTGATTGAGTGAGATGAGGGAAAGGAGGAGTGTCTCCGACGCAATGGATTTCAGGATCAAGCTCGTCGGCTTCTCTTTCTTCCCCCTCGGTCACGAAATTGTTTTGAAAAGGGGCCTGAATCTTCTGGTCTTCTCTGTCTCTTCCCTTCTCCCTTTGCATATTCGGGGAAGTAAAATTATTTGGCCTCCTGAATCCTCCTTTATTTTCGGTGATCTGAGGGCCTTTATATTCTTGCCTCCCTTCCACCCTCATTCTCTCCATCTCTGCGGACAAATACCTCACCATCTTAGTCAGCTCATCCACTTGAGGGTGGGACACCAATGGGCGAGAAGTTGAGGCTTCTGACCTTCCTTTTCGTCTGTCCGCGTCGGCCTTGTTCCTTAGTCTGTTAGCTGCTAATACATTGGATTCCACTTCTATGGTCGCATCTTTCATTTGGGCTAAGGAGGTGGCTCTTCTTTCTCTCAACAAAAGGCAGAAATCAGGGTCAAATGCACCAGCATATGAAATTTGGGCAGAGGCTTCTGAGGGCTTTATCTCTGCAGGAATCTTATTATACATTTTATTGAATCTTTTGGAGAAGTCAGAGACAAACTCTCCTTCCATTTTCTTCAGAGACCCAAACTCTGTCATGTAATACATGAAATCCTTCCTATCTCCCCACTGCCTCAGGAAAACACTATCCAGGGCTTCAATTCCAACAATATATCCAGGGGTCAATCCTCTAAACCATTTCCTCACCTCGCCGTCCAGGCTCTGGATGAAGACTCTCATCCAGACATCTTCATTTTCAATATTTAAGTTATCTGCATAATTGTAGAAAGCAGCCAGGTGCTCTTAGGCAGTTATGTCTCCTTCCCCAGTGAACTTGGGCATGTATTTCAAGTAATCTCCAGCGGGAAGAGGATGCATAGGTTGAGGCAGGATCAAGGGAGCGTATCGAGCGACAACTATGGCATCCATTCTATTCAGAGGGGGATTAGCACCAGCCATAGGCATGTTAGGCGGAGGAGAACTCGGAGGAGAAGTATTTCGCGAAGGGGCTATTGGGAATGAGTCCCGAAGTGGAGTGGAGAACAAGAGAGGATTTAAGGTGGAGGCTAACGAACTTGGGTGGGAAAGCGCTTTTCTTCGTGCAGGAGTGGGAAAATCCACTGCAGTCACGGGTATTCGCCGATAAACAGCTTCAAAGGAGAGGGGAGTGACAAGGATTTCCCCCTCCAATCCCAGATCATGAGGGGAAAACTCAGCAGGAACACTCCCGAAATTTAGGAAGCGGGAAACTTCAGAAAACGGTCTGCTGGGAAGCTGAGGAGAAGAAAATGGAGTTTCTACAGAAGGGGATAGTGGATTAACTGGTTCGGCGATGAACGCTTCTTCTTCGGAGGCCTTTCCCTTTCTGAGCACCACCTCTGGATTTGTTTCGGGAGTAGCTAGAGGCAGTTGTGGATGAGACCGCGTATGCCTGCCTCTGAAAGCCACAATTAACAGAGAAGGTTCTCCCCAGCAGAGTCATCACAATGGAGTCGCCAGGTGCAAATTAGCAATCTTGAAAGGCTCCGATAATCCGATGCACCTTCGGATTCAGAGGCTCAATGTCGTTCTACCCAGGGAAAATCTTCAATTTCCTCCCCAACAATGGCGCCAGAAATGTTAGCGTCGGAAGTCACTCCTGGATTGCTTGCAGGAGCAGAGCCCGACACCCATCAGTTTAGTGTCGCGATTTGTTTAATTTGGTGATCAAATGGAGATTAACTCAAACGATGTGGTTCCAACCCTGAAACTAGGCCAGGCATGCATACGCAAGTGAGGTCTTAGGTAACTTCAGACAGTGAGTTGTAGTAAGGGTGAGTAGGGGGAAGACTTGTATCAGAGAAATGAAAAGGTCTGTTCTAAACATCAGGTTCCTAACAGACTATGGAAGAAAACATCTAAACGCAATATCTTCTTACGCTCAAACGTAGAAAACCAGAGAGAACAATAATGCCACAATAAATCCTTTATCATAACATAAATGCCACAATTCGTGCGAATTAGTCGATCACGAACTCTAGTAGTGTAAGATGAAAACTTAGACGGGAAAAGAAAGACTGTCTACAATTAAACAAGAAATATTACATATAGATGCATAACCAGAGCTAAGGTATCTGTTAAAACTTTACAATCGGTAGCTTCGCTCTACCATCAATACCTTATAAAATACCAAGACTGAGTTTATATACTCAGAGAAAAACGCCTAACAGAGGGGTGCCCAGTCGCCCAAGGCTTGGTGTCTTTTTAGTCAAACTCATACTAATATCCTTTGTCGGACACCATCTTAACTGTGCATGGCTTCTGCAGGGGGAGTAGCTGAGTCAGTAAATGCTGTTTTAGCGTGTGCAGATCTCCTCCAGCTAGTCGAGGACTCGACATGGCTTTTCTGTAAGAAAGAGTACACAGGACCCTCTCGAGCGGACTGCTTACCAGACCCTCCATACTTCACAATTAATGAATGAAGAGAAGTTTCAACCACCCCTTATTTCTTTCATCTACTCCAAGCGAAGACCAGGATTGAGGTCGGGTCCGATGGAAACTGGAGGTCATGAAGGGCTTCTTTGCGACTGAATTCGGCGCTTTGGCTTCCTTTATGCAGCTCCCCCCCTTTCCAAGTGTCCACGGGATGTGACTACGTGCCTACTCCCATGGCGCTTTTCGGCGTTTGCGATTATGTAGGGGCTGCTCCTTGCTCCTTGAAAACGCGATGAGTGATATGCCGAGACGGCTCGATCTGGTGCCACGCATCCTTCAAATCCGACGGTTCTAAACTCATCCGACGCTGCGGTGGGCCCCAGGTCCTGAATGCTCTCACTACTTCGCGCATCGGGGATATGAGGGAATTGTTTGTTGAACTTCGAAATCGCAATGGGCGAGGAGGCGGGGAGCCTAATCATGCGCCAGGTGTCCTCTTCATATGGACGACTGAACCTCTCCTCGATAATGCGGGCCCACCTTTGGGCGCTTCTCCTTTCGTGAATCGCGGGTTGGGGACCCTTGGTTCCTTTTCTTCAACTTCCGCTTTCCTGAGATGGCGATACGGGCAGGGCTCCCTCTTTGGTTAGCGCTCTCTAGATCTAACCGTTGGCTAGGGCCCAAGTACTCGCGCCTTTCGCTACTCGTGACCTCGCGAGTCGGAGTATCAGACTTTGGCATTCTCCCTTCGCGAAGTCCCGAGACGCAATGGTCAACAACGATTGACCTTCTCCGGTCGCTTTTCGTGACTCGAAATCTTGCGCAACCAAAGGGATATAGTCCGCCCTTTGAAATCGCGAACCCCGAGCTCGCGAAACAACTGTTGCGCTCATACTGATCGCGATTGACGCTCCTTGAAAACATTTTTGTGCTATGCTTGGCGCGACTCGGTTAATTTGCAATTACTCATCAATCGTTGTCCTGCGTTGTCGCTGAAACCTTTCCGTTGAAGACTGAACTTCCTGCTCGCTTGATTTTAAGTCTGAAAAGGACTTCTTTTATGTGCTGCGCTTGGGCGCTCCTCGGGCGACCTGCAGACCTGTGTATCCCGATACCAAAGACAAGAAATGTTGCTAACACCTTCCTCCAACATATGAAGTTGTGTTGGGAAGCGACTGGACATACATGATCGTTGGATATATAATGAATGACGAAAGTTGTATGATGCTACCAGAAAAAGAGGGAGTGATGATTAAAGTACCCCGTGAACCTAGAAAACCCTTCTATTTCAATAAGAAGGAAAATGGATTGATGAAAGATTATATAGATTCCATGGTTGGAAACCATGCTATCCTAGACATGGAGCACAACAAAATCCTAGAGCAAGTTCAAGGCACAGGGAACCAATAACATTTGTTTGAAGTCTATGGAGGATGTCATTCGATGGATCCTATTCTAAATATGGGAACATAGTTGGAATTGTTCTTTTGAGTCCAAATAAGACTATGCATCCCCATGCTATAATACTAGAGTTTTCATGCACAAATAACGAGGTAGAATATGAAGCTTTGATCCAGGGGATGGTCCTTGCACAGGAAATGAAAATAGAACATCTTGTTGTGACTGAAGACTCATAGTTGGTCTGATCTGGATCTCGGGGGATGAGATCTGGATGGCTTGAATACCGAGAGAGGAGGAGCTTAGAAATTTCAATCTTGCATAAAAATAAGCATGGACAAAAACAACATGTAAATGAAGTACTTGGGAGGTGAGGCTAAAAGAAGAGCCTCCCCTCTAAAACTAACTACTAGTAAATCACTCAGAGTTAATGAATCTCACAATGAACAATAAGAAATATGAGAGAAACCAAAATGAGTAACTTGATATTATGAGAAGGCTTGCTAGGCCTTTATATAGCATTACAAAATGGTCCATTGGACCAAGTAAAAAAGATCTCATTAAATGAGTCTCTATTATTAGTATAATAGATATAACTACCCAACTAACTAAGTAATGGAAAATAAAACCCAATCCAATAATGGAAATAACTCATTAAATGCATCTCTATTATTATAATAATAGATCTAACTACCCAACTAACTAAGTAGTGGAAAATAAAACCCAATACAATAATGGGGAGGTGGGACTCTCTTTGACCCTTGTGGGCAACATGTTAGCCCAATTAATTAATGAGGAGGTGGAAATCTACTTGATCCACATTGACAATCTATTAGCTTTATAACTTTATGACTTTTGTATCTGAATTTAGACCATATTCCCCCTTAAAAGTCGGATCATTCCTCCCCCCTCAGAAAATGATGGTCACGATCATTTCACCCATGCTAAAAAAAAGAAACCCCGTTATCACATGATTACAATGTGAAAATACCCAATGAAGAGAAGGGTTTTGTGTGGTTGACCCATAAATGTGGGTTTGTGGTTGACCCATAACCTAGTTGACAATAGCATTGTAAATGGGTAGAAAAAAAAAAATCCCGAAAATTAAAAAAATAATATTGGAAAATCGTGACTTTGGGGGTTGTGAACATCCTTCTGCAAATCTATTCATAACTTTTGTTACAGGTGATGAAATCCAATTCCATCCAAGACACATTTGAGCTACTAAAGATATATTTCCATCCGTATGTGGAATTCCTTCTGTAGTTTCTTGAGCATGGAGAAAAATACCGTTGAATATGGTGGTATGCACTGTCTCCTTGGGTCAAATACATGTTGAGATTAAATCAATGATATATTTCAAACCAGGAATCCAAATGAGATTCCATGAAATATCCATTTGACATCTTGAAGAGATCTTTCCAGAAATATGTGGAAATTCTTCTGTAGTTTCCTGAGTAGGGAGAAAAATACCGTTGAAGATGGTGGTACATGCGACCTCCTTGGGTCAAATACATGCTGAAATTCAATTGATGATATCTCTCGAACTAGAAAGCCAAATGAGATTCCACAAAATACCCATTTGAGATCTTGAAAATATATTTTCAATGATCTATGGAAGAGACTTTGAAATTTTGTGTAGAGGTCGCAACACCTCTTTGAACTTGGCTGAGTGTAGAGGGCCACAAAGGATGCCAAGGGTTTGTAGAGAAACATGGGCTATTGTAGAGGTTGTGGAACCTCCGTGGGTAGCATAGACACCCTGGAAATTTGTTGAAAATGTTGCAGACCAATGGATGTAGTGGATCCATGTATAGATGAGTGAATCCATGTATGAATGTAGTGAATCCATGTATGGTTCTCCTTGTAATGGTGAACAAATATCTGAGGGTAAAAAACAAGTCCTGTAGTACATGTGGACAACCTGTGATGCTTACAGTGTATGGCCCGACAACTGGATTCTGATAGTACCAAAAGGAGGTTGGTGATTGCTGCAAATGTTTGAACCTGCAACATGCTTCAAACCCTTGTCCCGATGGAGAGCGAACCTGCTTTGATACCACTGATTCAAATCTCGGGGGCTGAGATCTGGATGGCTTGAATGCCGAGAGAGGAGGAGCTTAGAAATGTCAATCTTGCATAAAAAAAAGTATATAAAAAAACAACATGTAAATGAAGTACTTGGGAGGTGAGGCTCAAAGAAGAACCTCACCTCTAAAACTAACTACTAGTAAATCAATCAGAGCTAATGAATCTCACAATGAACAATATAAAATATGAGAGAAACCAAAATGAGTAACTTGATATTATGAGAAGGATTTCTAGGCCTTTATATAACATTACAAAATGGTCCATTGGACAAAGTAAAAAAAATCTCATTAAATGAGTCTCTATTATTAGTATAATAGATCTAACTACCCAACTAACCAAGTAGTGGAAAATAAAACCCAATCCAATAATGGAAAGAGCTCATTAAATGTGTCTCTATTATTATAATAGTAGATCTAACTACCCAACTAACTAATTAGTGGAAAATAAAACCCAATACAATAATGGGGAGGTGGGACTCTCTTTGACCCTTATGGGCAACATGTTAGCCCAATTAATTAATGTGGAGGTGGGCATCTCCTTGATCCACATTGAAAATCTATTAGCTTTATAGCTTTATGATTTTTGTATCTGAATTTAGACCATATACCCCCTTAAAATTCAGATCATGGTCATCAATCAGGTTACCCCGAGATATAAAATAAAAAAAGGAAAGACTTAAGCTGTATTTCAAAAGAGTTAACGAAATGATGGAATCTTTCAGTTCCTTCAACATTGCTTTCATCCCAAGGGACAAGAATCACAAGGCATATTCATTAGCCTTGGCAGCCTCATTATCAAACCCAGACGATGTCCAAAGCAAAACGTCTTTCTAGGTAGAAAGAGCTTTTTGACCATTCGTGCCCGATAACGTTGAGTACTTGCAAGTATTTGAGAACGATGAACAATTGTAAATATTTTTGTTAAACGATGATGATGAAGAAGACGATAGCTCGTTTGTCGTCCCAAAAAATTGTATACAAGTTGAATCTTTGTTTACGAAAGACGATCATGCCAAGAATCTCCTTAAAGAAGTTTCAGTTTGAAAGGTGCAAGAAATGAGAAAAGTCAATATTGGAACTGACAAGCCCCTGAAATGTGTCAACTTGGGAGTTGATTGCACCACCGAAGAGGTTGACCAATATATTGCCTTATTTAAGGAATATATTGATGTGTTCACTTGGACCTATGATGATTTGAAAGCTTATGATAAAACAATATTCCAAAATATCATTCCTTTGAGGGAAGAAGCAAAACCAGTGAAACAAAAAATAAGGATGATGAATCCCAAGGTGAAACCTCTGGTAAAAATCGAATTGGAGAAGTTGAAGAAGGTAGGGATAATTTATCCCATTGGACATTCAGAGTGGCTTTCAAATCCAATGATTGTAAGAAAAAAGACCAGGGAAATCCGGATGTATGTTGACTTCAGAGACCTTAACAAAGCAAACAAAAAATATAATTTTCCTTTGCCTAACATGGAGTTTCTTCTACAACAAGTTATTGGATCGACCTGTATGTCCATGTTGGATGGTTTCTCTGGATATAACCATGTCTTGGTGGCTGAGGAAGATAGGGAAAAGACATCATTTATCGCACCATGGGAGACATATGCATATGGTAGAATTCCCTTTGGTTTGAAGAATGTTGGAGCCACATTCCAAAGGGCCATGGATCATGCGTTCAACGGGTTGATAGGAAGGTTTATGGAATATTACCAAGATGACTTGATGGTGCATTCAAAGAAAATGGAGGATCATATCCATCATTTAAGAAAGGTTTTTGAAAGATGTAGATCATACGACATTTCTCTGAATCCAAAGAAATGCTTGTTTGCTATGACTCAAGGAAATTTTTTGGGCCATATTGTATGAAAGGAAGGGATTTACTTAGATCCAGAAACAGTTAAATCGATAAACGAGCTCAACCCCCTGACATCCAAGAAGGGAGTCCAGTCATTCTTCGACAAAATCAATTTTGTGCGAAGATTTGTTGCTGAAAAAGGATCAGAGATTCAAATGGACAACATATACTCAGGAGGCATTCAACAATATCAAAGGAGAAATCACCACTGCTCTTGTCCTCATCATTCCATACTTCCAAAGAGACTTCATTATCTATTCATTTGCTACAGAGACAGTTGTTGCATCCATTCTCACTCATAAAAATAACAACGAAGAAGAAATCCCAATACATTTTATGAGAAAACCCTTACACGACTATGAGTTGAGGTATTCCGAAATGGAGAAGAAAGCCTTGGCTCTTGTAATAGTGGTAGTGTACTTTCAGACATATACATTAAACTCCCATATTATTGCTTATGTTCCCTCATCACCAATGAATATTCTTTTAAATCAACAGTTGAGAGAAGGAAAATGGGCTAACTGGTTGGAAAAGATACAAGAATATGATACCGAGATTAAACCTTTAAAGGCAATCAAAGGATGAGGTTTATGCAAGCTCATCACGAATGGGGATTCAGTGGATGGGATGATTTCAATCTCAGTCGAAGAAACATTAGCGCATTCATAATGGTACATAGATATTATATTCTACTTAAGGTCTAGGAAATTTCCTGTCACCATGAATCCCAAGGAGCAAAGGACACTAAAGATGAAGGCAAATCAATACATGCTGATTGCTGACATATTGTTCAAAACAAATTTTGATGGTATACTGCTAAGATGCGTTGATGAAAATCAAGCCCAATAACTAATCAGAGAATTCCATGAGGGAATATGTGGTGGACACTTTGCACCTATTGCAATCGCCCACAAAATAATCAGACCAGGATTTTACTGGCCATCAATCTTCAGAGATTCGTATGCCACAATGAGGAAGTGTTTGTCATGCCAGTAATTTTCAGGAAAAATGAATAAATCCGCGATGCCTTTGCAGCCCATTGTGGTAGACAAACTTTTTTCCCAATGGGGACTTGATGTGATTGGGGCGATTAATTCAAAGTCTAGCAAGGGGCATATGTACATTCTAACAACTATCGATTATTTCACGAAATGGACTGAAGGAGTGGCGTTAAAGAAGGTTGATGCTAAAGAACTGATTAAATTCCTCAAAGACAAGATGCCGTCGAGATTTGGTGTCCCAGATAAATTTATCACAAACAATGGTTCGATCTTCATCGGGTCAAAGTTTACGGATTTTTGCAGACAATACATAATCATCATGGGTCAATTTTTTTAGAGAATTTGGGGTATTTGAATTTTGATATTTTATGGATCCTCCTGGACCTCTATGAGTGTTCCAGATCCTCCTGGACCTTTATGAGAGTTCTTGTATCCTCCTAGATCACACCTTCCCACTGAAGAACTTTTGGACCTCCAAACGTATCCAAAAACTTAGTGATGACAACTCTAACTCACTCTTCCATCTTACTAAAATGATCATATCCAATACCTTATAGATGAAGGTTTTTCAGGCTTCCATATTGCTAAAGATTTTGGAACTTAGTCTTCATCTTATATTTTATATTAATGCATTATATCAGTGCACTTTTGTCTGCTTATGAAATATGGATCTGACTCTAGCCTCTAGCACTGTCGTTGATGAAATGTAGCTCCGATTTTTTCTCATAGATTCCTTGACAACAAAAGTCTTGTTCAACAAATCTCTTCAATACCTGAATCTTATTTTCAACATCCACTCCCATTTCCTTTTGTTGAAGATAGTCTATCTCGATCAATATGAAACCATGTCGAATGTTGATTTATACCTTTCCCTTTTGGACTCGTTGTTCCTATATTGTTGATGTATCTGCAGGAATCTTCTACTGAATTCCTTGTCCATTACTCTCCTGTCTTGAAAAACAACTTGATCTGTACTATTACCATATGTACTTGACTTGCTTTCGTTCAAGGTATAAATCCGCATGAACATGAAATAGTATTTTAAAGATGCTTATAGCATGCATCTATATGCCTCTTATAAGAGGATTATTTCTCCTATACCAACTCTAGGAAGTTTTACATAACTTTGATGCTCTTCTTGATCCGATCTACATGTTCCAAATGCCTGCATCTTTCGGTTCCATCACCTTTAGTACTTCAGAATCAAGAATGTTAACTTAGACAATTCGATCCATATGTAGCACTTTAGCTGATAATAAGACAATACAATTTCCTATACTATTGTCGAAAGACTTAGAAATCTTTATAACGAGATTCCTCTCACTCTAAAAAAAGTGGCTATATAGAAACCCTTTTTGCAAGATTCCTCTTACTTCTAACAATATGTAAGGTGGCTATCTAGAAATCCATTTAAACGAGATTCCTCTCACTTCTAACAATATGTAAGGTGGCAATATATAAACTCTCTTACAAATTTTCTCTCACTCTTATCAACATATAAGGTGGAGATATAGAAGTTTTACATAATTCCTCTCACTCTTATAATTTACAATGAGTGGCTTACAAGCCTTCTAATAAACTTTAGGAGATATCTACATATGCATATCATCTTACATTTACAAATTTAAATATTTACAATGAAATATTTTCTAATGGATCTTTTATTCATGGACTCATCCTCCCTTTGGTACTAGAAGGAGTTTCACAACTTCATATCTCTGACAATGCCTATGATGCTGATGTTGAATTTGACATTGAATCTAACAAAAAATCTGATGTGGAATCCAAGAAACCATTAGAACAAACTATAGGTCTTCCCAGTAACCTATATAACCTCTCTTTGCGAACACCAAACACTATTGTTGTGTCTAGGGCAGCTTGCATTGAATGCACAAGTACCTGGTCATCTTGGAATGCAAATGCATAGCCTTCATCTTCAAATGTAACAACTGAGAGTAGGTTTACCTTGAAATATGGAACATATAACATATGATCTATTCCCATAAATCCTCCCGACTTGAGATGGAATGTTACATATACATACCCTCTTATTGCTTGTCTGGTGTTAGTTCCCAATCCTACATAGAAATCTATGTTGGACTCTGAGAAAATCATAAATAATGATCTCATCTCGGTCATGTGGTGATATGAGCCACTATCCACGAGCCATTCCTCGATGTCTTCATATATCACTTTGCCAAGATCAATCATTAGGAAGTATTATTTCTCAAATCTTCTAGTAATACCATTAACTTCATCTGGAGTTGTTGCTTGTCTTCTTGCAAGTACCTTTACATATTTTTGGTTTTGTTTCGGACATAAGTGTGGGTAAAGTTTCCAACACTTCTCGATCTGATGTTCGCTCTTACCACAATAAGAGAAGAGTATCTTGTTCCCATCTTGGAACCATGATCTCTTCTTGTCATTTCCCCTTTTCCGTTGCTTTGAGAAATGATATTTACCTTTAGCCTTGTTCTTGGATGGATTATCTTGCATAGACTGTCTTCTTGGACATTTCTCCATATCATGGTTACTAGTTCCACATGAAGCACATGGATACATAGACCATTTACCAGCCTTATCAGTGGAAAATGTCGTCATTTCCCTTTTAGCATGCACATCTTTCTCTAGAGATGTCTTACACATGTTACCTTTCTCTGGACTAGAAGGTAAGACTAATTGTTTATGAAGGGCTTCTTCATCTAAAGTTCTCCTTTCTTCAACTGTCCTCGAGCATTCTCCATCTTGATGGGAAAAACGATAATATGAGGAGTCATATTTCTCGATCATGCCTTTTGAAAGAGGTAGTCCCTTTTGCATCAAAGACTTTACATTCTCATCCTACCAATCTTCATGGATTAATGTTGATGGTGCCAATACTTGATTCCTGATCTGCAACTTTCTTTATAACTCATGAAAAATACTAGTATGGAATTCCTCATGAACATATAAGTTGATATTATAGCCTCTGCTTCTCTTCCTCAAGAGTTTGCAACTACATCCTTAACTCAAAATTATCCTTCTGGATTTGTTGATTAATATTCTTTTGCAGCCTCAACTTCATGAGAGCTTTACTCATCTTGTCCTCTTGATAAGAGTCTTAAATATCTTCACCAATTGAACTTTTGGATCTCATCACATCAACAAATTGCAAGTACACATCAAAACTAGCTCTGATACCACTTGATACGAAAGTCCTTAGACACCACTTATTCCTTTAAAATATATACATTCATCATCTAACTTGATTCAAAATTAATTCTTGATCGTATTGAGATGATTTACAGAAAAAATGATGATGTGCTTCTTATCCAAAAACTCATAAACTGATGATTAATTTGTAGATTATTGAGATGACACAACATAAAATAAAATAAAAGAACTCAAATTACATATATGGATGACATATTACTTCATCTTCAAAGTCCCTATAGATAGAATGAATGTCCTTCATCATCTCAAAATACCAAATTACATTACAACATGGGATTACAAAATGCCAATTTAATGGACTCTCTTAATTCCACTACTCAAAGCAAGAAAATGAGTTCACCATTAGAATCCTTGCGAATTTATGAGAAGTTTGAGTATAAAATCGACCAAATTCCCAACTGGCTCAATTACACCTTCTTTACACACCAAACGATGCACTATGGCGTTCATTAATGAAAATTTGGACTAAGACTTTTACAAATTACCTATGATCATAAAATAGACCTCAAATTCGTACTCGTGAAAAATCGTGAAAAATGAGTATAAAGTTGCCTAGGTGCAGTCTATATACCTCATGGCATGCATATCGAGACACATCATACTTGGAATTTTATTAGCACACAAATAGATAAATTTGTACAGTACCTCCTCCACAGGATTCATACCAACTCAGGATCCGCACCTCCTTGATATGTATGCAAACATGGGAGTCATTCCCAATATATATAGGGTGCGGGCTTAACTCCTCGTTCAAATTCATAGGAAAATGATTTATTAAATCGTTGGGGAATCCCATAAAAATCCTCGTTCAAATTCATAGGAAAACGGTTTATTAAATTGTTGGGGAATCCATTAACAAAGGGATTCCATTGGCACATTGGTTAGGCCTCCCAAATATAACCCGAAGGTTACGGGTTTGATCCTCCATTATCCACACGTTGGTTTGTTTTATTGTTATATAGTTTATAACTATATACTATATATAAAGTTTCGATGGTAGAATTTGTTAGTGCCCCACGATTTTTTTGCATGGTTATATTACATTTAAACAAAACCAAGGGTCCAGGGCTAAGCCCTCGACCCTTTTTGTTGTCGGCTAAACCTTTAAAAGAGGTTAAATAAATTCTCCGCCATATATGGTTAAGAATCAACTATGTGGCGTATTGGTAACAGAGGTTTGTTAAGGATTTGGGAGGCCACGGGTTCAACCCCCATCGACTCCCATAATTTTGGTAAACACTAACCATAATTGGCCAATGGGTCACCATGTGGTGGCTTCCCATTGGTTCTCTTGTGCCATATGTCGACAAATGATTAGTCCACTTGGATTGTACGATATGCCCAATCATCCTCCAATATGTCATGCCACATCACCTGTACAATCATGTGCCACATGTCACCCTTGTAGTGGTGACACGTGTCACCCTTGACTTTTCCCTTTGACTTTTACCTGGTTTGACCAAAATTTGACCAACCATATATTTTGCATACGAACTCAGTTTGAGGCGATTTTTGTGTCATTGGAAAACTATCGTCGAGTTCTACGCATTGATGGAATTTTACAGAGCATTTGATATATTTGAATTTTGATCTTTTATGGATCCTCTTGGACATCTGTGAGTGTTATGGGTGCTCTTGGACCTTTGTGAGCATTCCTTGATTAGGTAAATAGGTCTCCTTCATCAGTGCTAGTCGAATCGACTCCATATGCGATATGGTTTGGTAAGAATCCTTTTCTTTCACATCTCAAAGTATTTGGCTATGATGTATTTGTGCATGTTCACAAGGAAAAGAGGAACAAGATGTTCAAGTGTGTTTTCATTGGGTACAAGGATGGAATGAAAGGGTATAAGCTCTGGGATCCTGCATCAAGGAAATAGTGTACAATCGAGATGTCATCTTCAAGGAAGTTGGTGGAACTTCCAAGTCTGAAGCGATTCAAATGGAGAAATAACTAGAGAAGGTGGTGTTTGAGCCGAGGAACGATGACCATGATTTAGATGAGTCAACTGAATCAGACAAAGAGACGGAGACTCTAGTTGCAAGGAGGTATGAACGAGTAAGAAAACAAGATGAAAGGTATAGTTCACCCAATTTCTGTTCTGCATTTATGTTAGTTGCCACTTATGAAGAGCCCATGTCAGTTATGGATTCAGTTAACTCGATAGAGGGTAAACTTTGGAAGGAAGCCATGGTCGAAAAAATGGAATCCTTACACAAGAATGATACATGGGATTTGGTATAGCTACCTAGTGGAAGGAAACACGTCGGTAGAAAATGGGTGTTCAAGAAAATTTGAATGCTATAGGTCAAGTTGCGAAATTCAAATCTCGACAGATAAAGAAAGGATATTCCCAAGTTGAAGGAGTTGACTTCGGTGAGATTTTTCCCCTGTTTCAAAATTAACTTCCATTAGAGTACTAATGTCTCTGGATATAGCATTTGATCTTGAGATAGAGAAAATGGATTTGAAGACAATGTTCCTACATGGGGACTTGGAAGAACAAATCTACATGATACAACCTGGAGGATTTGTAGTAAAGGGCAAGAAAGAGCTAGTGTGAAAATTGAAGAGATCCCTTTATGGTCTAAAGCAATCACCAAGGATTCGTGAGAAGTAAGGCTGATCACTATGTATATTCCAAGGAAGAAGGTGGACATTTCATATATGTAGCATTGTATCTTAACGACATGTTGTTGGTTAGAATTAGCATGGACACAATAAAGAAGGTGAAGAAGCAGATATCCTCCAAGTTCAACATGAAGAATCTCAGTGCAACGAACTTCATTATGGGATTGGAGATCAAGAGAGATCGGGTAGTTAAAAAGATATGGTTGAATTAAAGGAAATACATTGAAAAAATCTTGAAGCATTTCAACATGTAGGATTGCAAACCAGTCAAGGTGCCAATTCCTATGGGAGCAAAGCTAACTGTTGAACAATATCCAAAGACACAAGAAGAAATATAGGACATGACATGTGCTCCATATGAAAGTGTTGTTGGTATTCTGATGTATGCGATGGTCTGCACTCGACCATATATTGCTCATGTAGTGGGAGTTGAGCAGATACATATCGACACCTGGGAAAGAGCACTAGACTGTTGTCAAGAGAGGGTTTAGGTATTTGTGTGGAAACACATATTATACTATATGCTACCAATGGTAAGATGAAGTTGAAAGGGAAGTAAATGTACATGTCTTTTTCGATGTGACCGAGCTGTAGATATGGATCGACGAAGGTAGACCAATGGATATGTGTTCAAGATGTTTGGTGGGGAAATCGACTCGATGAATAAGGTGACACACAGTTGTAGCCTTGTCAATAATAGAATATGAATACATGGCAGCCACTCCTAGAAGCAAATAAATAGTATGGCTGCATCGACTATGTTCAGGGATCGAGTTTGAGCAGAGAGCTATGAAGATAAATTACAACAGTCAAAGCGCAAAATTTCTGGAAAAGAACCCAACATACCATTCCAGATGGAAAGTAACAAGGTGTTGCTGGACAAAGTAGACACGTTGGAAAACACAACAGACTCTTTGACAAAGTCTGTGAGTGCTGTGAAATTATCTTGGTGTATATAAGTAATGGGCATTGCTGCCCTGGTTCTGTGAAAAAAAGTTCAAGTTCTCTTGTATTAGCAAAGAAAACAACAAGTGGGAGAATGTTGGGTTGTTATATTCTTTGTAGTAAAAAATTAATCATCCAGATATCTAGTCAAATTGGATCGACTAGGTGAAGAATCTACCGACGAGTCAAGTTGAATCGATGGTTTAGTTGAAAGTCGAAATGATCGACTAGGAAAGTCGAAGTCAAAGTGATTGACAAGAAGTCGAAAGGTCAACCGACAAGAGGTCGAATGGAAACCGACTGGAGATAGATTGGAGGTCGACCAATAAATTGACTGAAGTTGACCGTAACACAATCCCCTGAGATTCGTGGGATTGCAGCCAAATCATCTATGTGGATTTGTAACCATTTTTGGGTGCCATTATTTAGGGTTTTTCATGTTGTAAAGCCTATAAATAAGGTGTGTTGTAATTGTATTAAGTTGATGAATCTTTAGATCAAGGTGATGACCATGTAGATGCAAGTCGAATTGGCTGCAAGGTTGTTCTTGTGAAAAGCAAGAGAGTATGATGGCAATTGTGTCTTAGGTGTAGACCAATGTTAGTCATGTAACTCTTTATTCTTTGAACGCATAAGACACTCAAGGAGTGTTGGTTTTCTCGGTTTTGAGTTTCTGGGGTAAAATATCTGTGTACTATGTGTGATTGTCATTTATTTCTTGTTTAAATATGTGTTCTCTTTCCTGGTTGGTTTAGTGTGAGTCTTTATTTCTCATCAAGCGTGACATCATATCACCTTCTTTTTCCTAAGGATTTTGATGAATCCTACACATGTATGGGTGTAGGAGACAATCATTTATAGGATACAGTCTTGAGGATGTGGGAATAACTCAAGATTTGGACAACAAAAGGACAAGTGACTATCATTGACCTCCCTACACCATTCTCTTATACATCTCCATGGAGGGAAATTCTTCTGGAATATTGCAGGTAACAATTGGAATGGGTCCGTCTTGGTTGTTGAGATCAATCTGTTGTCCTCTTTGATGGTGATCCATATTATTTTCGGAACAAAATGAAAGCAGATATATTTAATGAAATACTCATGAAAATTGTCAGAATAGAGAAATGCAACAATACTTGATTTCTATTAATGAAATAATTGTAAAGAGTGTAAAAATACAGAGTGCAAGACTCGCTAGAATGGTGGCAACTTTATCTCTGAGAAGAGATGTGATGACTACGCTCATTCACAAGAAGATGATTACAATGAGGCTCTAAAGGATTTTTTTTATGATAAACATGAATGCCAAAACCCTAGACATCCAAAAAATAACCCTAAGAGATGAAACGCCAAAAGTCATTTCGGCCCCGTTTGGGTAAGTTAGTACATTAAATTCTTGGGGTCATAAATTTTGCATACGATCTCCGTTTTAGGCGCGTGATAGCCCATTGGAAAGGTATTTTCGAGAACTACACATTATGTCATCAAAATCTGACTCTGTCTATAGTTTGATTGTGACACGCCAAAAAAACATTGTTTAGGGCCCCAAAACGGCCCTGGAAGTACAGAAAGATGTGATGACATGAAAACTTCCGAAATAAGCCAGTTGGATTAGGTGGGCGACTACCAGTCTCCACCTGGAAGATGTGTAGGGATTTAAATAGACAGAACAGTGGCAGTTTTATCTCTGAGAAGAGATGTGACAGCTACGCTCATTTGCAAGAAGATGATTACAATGAGGTTTTGAAGGCCTTTTTATGATAAACATGAATTCCAAAACCCTAGACATCCAAAAAATTAGCCCTGGGAGATGAAATGCCAATAGTCATGTGGGCCCTGTTTGGGTAAGTTAGTACATTAACTTCCCGGGTTCGTAACTTTTGCATACGATCTCCATTTTAGTCGCGTGATAGCCCGTTGGAAAGGTCTTTTCCAGAACTATGCATTATGCCGTCAAACTATAACTTTGTCCACAATTTGACTGTGGAACACCAAAAAAACATTGTTTAGAGTCCCAAAACGGCCCTGGAAGTACAAAAAGATGTGTTGACATGAAAAATTCCAAAATAAGCCAGTTGGATTAGGTGGGCGACCACCAGTCTCCACCTGGAAGATGTGTAGGGCTTCAGACAACCACAGAAGTGTAGAACCCACAATTACAAATAAGTAAAGAAGAACATGTTGAACTAAAAACTGATCAGAGGAGCTAATTGGAATAGGTGGGTGGCCATCAATATCCACCTAGATCAGTCCTCCCCCTTAGAAATCAATGGTCTCCATTGGGTTGAGAGCCCAAGGAAGAGGGGAAAGCGTTTCCTGAGCTTGAATCTTTATGAGATGCGTGCCTTGTTGGAGAAGTTGTGCTGCTTGGTCTGTGGAAGACTGTCACAAACCTCTTGTTGGCGGGGTTGAATCTGTTCCACCAACCTGTTGTCTCTGGGTTTGACGAGGCACGGTGTAGGCACCATTGTAGGTGAAGAAAAAATATCTTTTGTCTCTTCACCAATCTGTTTTTGCTGGATAGAAGGTGTTGAGGTTACAATGGTTGTAGTGGTCTTTTGTGCATCCTTTGAACAAACTGTGAAGAGGATGAATTTTGCAGTATAAGAGATTACGTTGCAACACTATTTTGGTGGAACAATAGTCAGAACTACATCTGGTATCCTATAGAGCTAACCTCCTAGAGTAATAATGACACTACAGGGTCTAGACTCATAGACAACATGGCGTTTCCACATATATGGTTGGCCCAAAAGAACATCACAGACATCAAGAGGGACAACATCACACACTACCTCATCCTTAAAGGGTTGGATGCCATAGGACATGCGACACTGTTGGCTGACATGAAGATCTCATCCCTGGTGAAGCCACCCTATGTTGTATGGCTTCGGGTGTGGTGTTGTTGACAATGCAAACTGTTTGATGACCTTAGTTGAGATGAGGTTTTTTTGGTTGCCATTATCAACAATGAAATGCAATGGGGTCCCCTTCACCCACATATGTGAATGGAAGAGGTGCTCCCCCTCTTCAGGATCTACTGGTTCTTCTGCTTGAATTGTTGTGGTCGCGACAGTAGCAGTGAGGTCTGCGTCGATGATCTGTCTGTTTTCAATATTTTTTGGATCAGATTCTGAATCAGGGTTAAACTCCATGTCTTTAACCTCAACCACCAATGATTGTTTTGAGTGGAATTCATCGGTGTTGTGCCATGGGATTTTGTGGAATATTGCAGGTAAAAATTGGAATGGGTTTGTCTTGGTTGTTGAGATCAATATGTTGTCCTCTTTGATGGTGATGTTGATCTCCTGTGTTTCTATAACTCTTTGGAAAACTTCTACTCCTCAGACTAGAGATGCAAGGAACTCTTCATCCTATTTACTCTTCACTCTCCACACTGTTCTCTTGGTTGCGTGGTTTATGGGGTGAAGCTCTAGATGAATTTTCCAACAATTTTCTTCCCAATGTCCACTTGATTGGAAGTGGTGGAAAAAATTCATGTTCCTGCTACATGGACTAATTGGCATACTCCTCTTCATGTGCCTCTAAATATGTTGTTAGATTAGGGATTCTTGACATTCTTCCTCTAAAATCATTTAGGCTTGTGGTATGTGGCTTGATTCTTCCAATAAGATGCTTCACCATGGCCTTTCTTCCAACATAATGAGCATGCCTTTAAGTACCAATAGTTGATGGTGCTATGGAATTTCTTCCTGCAACAGTGACAAACAAGGGATGCTTTACCTAATGTATACCCACAACTATTTTTCTTCTTCATGTTGAGTTTCTCACTGCTTATTCTAAGTGAAAGTGTAGGCTAAGTCTTTGAACTCTTCTCATCACTACCCTTTTGTAATCCACCCCAAGAAGGATGAGGTGGTAGTGGGTTTTCACCTTCATGTACTACTGCTCTTTCTTCTGATGAGCAGACCAACTCCGTAATGTCATTTTCCTTCACAAAAATGATCTTAGATTTCATGGCCTTTTCCTGTATGCCATTGAAACCCAGACCTTCATGTTTAACCCTTTTTTCAGCTACAATAGGGATTAGGATGGATTTTCCTCTCTTTCTTAGTCCTTTTCCATCGTATCCAATCTTCCTTAACAATTTTGATCCAATTCCTCTAGTATGCTTTTCAAATTCACCAAGATTCTTTTGAGGATTTCTACTAAAGATTAGCTTACCAGAGTTTTCTTTTTTATGGTGATGGCTTCAATAGTGGCAATGGAATATGGCTTTGTTTCTTTGTGCTCTTGGACAAATACTTGGACCTTTGCCAATTCTTCATTATTCTTTTCCAACTCTTGTTGTAGTTGAGTCATCATCTAAGCAAACATGTCCTCCTGCAATCTATCCAACTAGATGACCTTCTCTCCCAAATATACAAGTTGAACTCTGCTCTTGTCTCGATCTTCCATAATCAGAATAAGAGAGTATTGGCATAAAATATATTTCTTCTTTAGCAATGGCAACAAATTTGTCAAGCTCTCAAGGTTCTTCTCCATCTCTGCCATCCTTTCATCAAACCTCTGTACTTATTCCTTCAAGTGCTTGTTCTCTTCTTGAAGTTGATCATTGATGGCTTACAGGTCCTCTAACCTCCGTCTGTTTGCTTTACCCATGCTAGGTCTGCAAGGTTTTGGTAGTTGTGTCACAGTCAAGGATTAAACTGTGTCGATGCCTTATGATCTATAAATGAGGGACTTATATCCCACTCACTTCACCAACATGAATGCTTTGCAAAATTAAAATCTTGGTTTGTGTTCTTAGTCTTATGCATCTTAGTCTTCATAATGGATTGTTCTTGGGTGTAACAGACATGTAAGAAACTAACTAACAATGCCAATAATAATAACGGGGACACATAATCCAAGATCCTCAATATGGGTCTCATGAGCATTTTTAGTTCTTTTTGTTTTGAAGCAGGAACACATGAATTGGTTCTTTTGTGCGTGCAATGATCTGATTTTAGGTGCTAGCTAAGTGGCACATTCCAACTCTATATGTCCTTAATTTTTGTACTCTCTCTACTCAATTAAATAGGTTGTACTCTATCATTGTCTAATCATTCCCAACACTCATATTCTTAACAATGAAATGAAGGAGAAATTGTGTGTATTGTTCAAGTAGAAAACACAAATACAATGTGCACTCTCATCGACAACAATGCTTATCTCAATGCTCTATTAACTGAAGACAAGCAGTGGAAATATGAATATACATTTGCTTCTAAATTATAATGGTCAAATACCAACACTTTCTTCTTTTAGAATAATCCACTAGTGGATGGATTGTTCTCCCTTCGATTTTTGTAAATAGAAGAATGCCTCACTATAAACAATTGGTATAATGCCTTATTGTCACTCAATTTTCAATTGATATTTATTGCAATGTATACCTCCGATAGAAAAAAAAACAATTCAAACATGATTAACTACATTGTTGCAGCGGTAGAGAAGTCATTTCATACAATGAATTAAAAAGCTTGTTCTATCATTGATAAAGAATAGAACCACCCTTTTCTTTGTAATTGAAATGGATAGACAACCACAAAGAATATTCAACTCAAATATCCTCTACAACTGTCCCTCTAAATGTTCTTACATTCAAAAATCAAGGCATTGAGAATGGGAAATGTTGATGCTTGGAATGCTATCAACCTCAATCATTTTCATGTAAAAATAATCAAACAAACAACTTAGATATAGATATTAATGTGTAGCTCCAACACTTAATGAGAATGAGATAACATAAAATCCAACCAAATCATTTGTTTGTATATATATCACCTCAACTATAAAGAATGCACATGATTGGAGGAAAGGGAGATGGAGTTGATTTATTTATTGTTTAATTTGACTTTCATTTGTTGTCTATAGCCAAAGAACCCAATGCATAGACAAGGGAGAAGGTGCATGGATTGTTGAGAAACCAACACACTCAGTCAACTCGTACAACCTTCATATGTTCATGTACGACCTGCCAATGATTGGAAAGAGCTATCATACTACCTGTAGTTGTTGCAAGTTGAATTTATCCATTGTGGGAGGGTTTTTTGAGGTTTGTTGGGATGTATATTGGCCCTCATTGAGCTACATGCAACCAATTTAAGCTTCAAAACTCTACAGGAAGCCATGGAAATTCACAATGGAGTTTTTACCCACTTCCAACAGTGAAACTCTCAAGAAAAATTAATGTAGAAACTCATATTGCAACAAATTTGGAATGGAAACCATCAATCTTTGGGACTAGATGGGCATCCAACATTGGAGGTTTACTATTTTTTGGCACCTATAATGGGAAAGAAAACATAGAGGACATAGAAATTTATAACTCTAATTATAAATTCTCCTTCCATACACTCTCGATGTCCATTGATAGCCATTAATAATACAAAAAGACTACTGATCAATGTGGTAAGAAAATTAGCACAGTAAATCAAACATACATAGAGAAAGCATTTCATATGAGACATTATTTACCCTAGAAACCCAAATGGGAAAATGAGCATCATTCAATGGTTTCTTAGTCTATTTCAACAATCTATGGTTACAATGCAATTCATAGATCTATGGCCACACAACGTTTTCTCCTCTACATTCTCTCCTCCTGGCCCAAAATATACCATTTGAAAGTGAAAGTCCAACAAGAAATAGGGAGAGTTGGGGTGATGGGAAGGTTGAAAGGCCTAACCAACTCCCATTCTTGAGTCCTTTCTCTCCTATTATTTTTTTCTTTTCTTTTTTTCATTATTTTATTTTATTTCTCTCTTATCTCATTTATTTTTACATTTACATTTTCTTAATAGTTTATCTAACCTTCATTAATCACATAATTACACTTGTAGGTACTAAGTCTTACAACCATTCGCTTGTTATAACCCATTTTGGATAAGTTTTCCACATACTTTTTTTGTTGGTATCCAAGGTTCTATTTTGACAATCTATGTTCACCTCAAATCCCAAACAATAGTGCAACTCACTTAAGTCCTTCATGTTAAACTCATGTGACAACTAGGACATTGTCTCCTCGACTAGATTCTTACAATCACTAATCAAAATAACACTCAACATATGAGGCTAGAACAATGAAGTTATCACCTTATTGTTTGAAGTAAACACAATGGCTTCACTTCTTACAAACCCTTTCCCCACAACATATTTGTCAAACTATTGGTACCATTGTCTTGGGAATTGTTTCAAACCATACAATGATCTCTTCAACCAACACACAATGGCTTCTCTCCCTTTTACCACAACTCCTTTTGGTTGCTCCCTGCAAATTTCTTCTTTAAACTCACCATGAAGAAATGTTATCTTCACATCCATTTTATCCACTTCCAAATCATAAGCCATTGTTCATGCCAATAACAAGTTGATATAAGCCATCTTTGCCACTAGAGAAGTATCTTCATTATCAACACAATCTACTTGAGAGTATCCCTTTGCTACCAAACGAGCCTTATACTGCTCCACATCACCATCTACATTATACCTTTTTTGAACACCCATTTTCATCCAACTTCCTTCCTTCAGGTAAATCTTGCAAATGCCAAGTCTAGTTTTGTTCCAAGGCCTTCATTTCTTCCTTCATGGATTTATTCTAGTGAGGGGCCTCTTCACCCTTAAGAGACTTTTTGACATTTCTTGGCTCACAACCCATGGAAGAGAAAGCAAAACCACTAAAATCAATTGGCTCATAACCATGCATGTCAAATCTCTTTCACTCACAAAGGTTTCTCTTCAAATTCTTCCCTTGACCAAGATGATTGTGTTTAGGATACATATTTACATTTGGTCCTAATGGCAGATTTTCTTCARGATGATTTTCATCTCCTTACTCTATATTTTCTACATTCRMCMCCTSTGACCACTGYTCAATTTGATCTTTAGAGCTTGATTGGAAATCTAAAATCATTACATGTTGTACSTATTCTATCGRTACAAATTCTTCATGTTGATTTTSACAAGATTTGTCCTTCTTGAAGATCACATTTCCACTGTGGGTATACAGATGCTCAAACTAAATCCAAAACTTGTAGCCTTGACTCCTTCTATATATCCAACAAAAATGAACTCACTGATTTGTTGTTAAGTTTTTTTCTACTCATGTTACATACATGCATATAAGCCTCACACCCAAAAAAACTGAGATGTGAAACAAAGGGATTATCTCTACTCCAAGCCCCTTCCGATATCTCATCACCTAAAACTAAACTAGGCGATCTATTCGTCAAATAATTTGGTGTAGTAACCATTTCAACCCAAAACATTTTGCTCAAACTAACATCCACTTTCATGTTCCATGTTTTCTCTATCAAGGTTTTCTTCAACTTATCAACGACACCATTTCCCCCAAGAGTATGTGGAGTAGTCTTTTACGTTTCAATACCCTAAGATTTGCAAATAACTCAAGTTGTTGGAGCAATACTCACCACCATTGTTGATTGTCAAAACATTCACCTTCTTCTAAATTTTCCTTTCAACCAAGGCAAGAAAGGTCTTAAAACTTTTCAAGTGCGTCACTTTTCTTCCTCATGAAATAAATCCATGACTTCCATGAGAATTCATTAGTTGAAAGTGATAAAATAATAAGATCCTCAAATGGAGGCCACATTCATAGGCCCGCAAATACAAAAAAAGACACCAATTTAAGCACCTCTCAATCTTTGTTCTTACTCGAGGAAAATGAACCCTCTTATGCTTTTCGAGCTTGCATGCCTCACAAAACCTAAAAGGGTCCTTTAGATCATCAATTCCATAGACAATCTTCAAATTAGTGCACAACTCTCGTAGGTTATTTTCACCATGATGTTCCATCCGATGATGCCACACCATCATGTTTGATGTCTTCAAAGTTGTTACTAATTTGTCAGTTTCCCTTGACATTAGATTGCCACTATCCATGAGTTGAGTAGTCATATTCATCTTGTACAAAGTTTCAAGTTGAATACCCTTGGCCAAAACATAGCCCCTCAAACCATTCTACAACCTCCTTTAGAGAACATTGTATCAACACTTGCATCAATGACTTGGCTCACTTCAAGTAAACAAATTTCTGATCTCGACACATGTTGCACATTGGGAATCCACTTCACAGACCCATCTGTATATTGGAATTTTACATTTCCCTGTCCAACAATTTCTTATCTGAAGTTATTTCAAAGAAACATTTTTCCTCCATGTGATTCTTCGTAACCTGGGAACTATTCCCTATAAGGTATATGGAAGGAAGCTCTTGAATTAATCTACCATGTCTCATCATGGACATTGGCTAATGAATATACTGAAGAGAGATATGTGTTTCCCTCACAACTAAAAATCCCAACAACCAAATCCTCCCTATTTGCTTCTTTCTTTTTCGAAGGAATGGCCTTGCATTCACTCTTCTCGTTCCCTCTTTGATGACACCTTTAGCAAATCAAATCTCGTTGCTTCCTACCTTTATTGGCATATCTTCCTTTAGATCTAGATTTCCTCCTACTAGATCTCTCATCGTTTCACTCCTTAGAGTGACTCCTAGTAGCAAAGATTATGAATCAATGCTTATTTCAAAAATTATTTCCCTTGTTTTCCCCTGCAGCAATTGATCCATGATCTCATATATCTTGAGATTCTCTACCTTTGTATCTATGCTGATGGCAACTATTAGATTCTCCCAGAATCCAAAAAACTAAAGTACAAGGCTATGCATCACTCATTGTCCCTTACTTCGTCATCGATGGTCTTGAGTTGTTTAATCAAAGCATTTAAAGCATTAAGATGATCTGTAACCCTATCACCATCCTTCTTCTTTAGAGCATACAATTTTTATACAAGAATATCGAATTCATGAGAGATTTAGACTCATACACAAGCCAAGCTTATCCCAAAGCTTCTTAGTTGTTGTAGTTTTCCTTAACACATTCATTAACACATCATCGATAGACCAAGACCAATCAAGGCAATGACCTTATCATTCATCTTGTCCCAATCCTCCTACTTCACAATGTCAAGCTTCATGCCTATCATGACAACTTCTTTTTGTGTTCTTTCAAAAAGAAAATATTACATCTTCAACTTCCACAAATTAAAGTTGTGACCATTGAATTTCTCCATCTCTAAATGCCTAGATGCCATTTGTCCTACTACATATATCTTTTGAATATCTTATTAACATTGGCTACCTCAAAAAAAATCACTACTATAACATTGTTTGATTTGAGATCCTTAACCTGGACAATCAAATATATGTAGTGCTTCGATCAAAACCACAAAACAAGACCTCAACAACCCAATATTCTATGAACCATGTTTCCTCGATGTGGCAACAAAAGCATCCGCTTGAAACCAACAACCACTCTACTACCTATTGTTAAACCTACAACAAATGAAGAAAAATCTATAACACAAAGATATTCAACATAGATATGAAATTCAAAATATTATAATAACCCTAACAAAGAAACGCATAAAACAATAAATAAACAAATTCTCAACGGAGACAAATGGTTATCCTCCTTGTTTTACAAACATAAAAACAACTTTATCCCTAATTAAGATTGTAATCCAAAAATTTCTTTGCACATTCTATTTGTACAAAAACAATGTAGCTCACAATATCTTAACATAAATTCTATGAATACTTGTGACTTAGAAATCGAGAAGAAAGCTATTGCACAAGATTAACACACATCAATAGAATGTATTACACAGACAAATGGAGATTACATATATATAACATCCTAACAATCTAGATCCTAAAAAAGTGGATATGATTAGCATAAATTATATATATGAAGTATATACATTAGTTATTGAGTATTTGTATTATGTGTGGATATGTACGAGTATATTGTTTATAAGTAATTTATGGGTTTGTATGTAAATGGATACATAGATGTGGCGTATGTGTGTTAGTAAAAAAGTGCATCGATAAAGGTCAAATGCATCACTTTCATGAATTTTAACTTTTAGCTTCCAAGTATTGACATTTTTCAACATACATTATGGTGATTTGGGATGCCTTGTCTAGATCTGAATGTATACGTGTTCAACTCCATCGCGATCAAGCTGACGCAGGGTCCAGGTTTTGCTCACATTTTTAGTTGCATAGAGGGCAACGAAGTCGTAGTCGCCGAGGAATCCTTCAAATTTGAAACGCCCATTCTCGTCAGTGGTCCCTCGGAGTTGAGTCGTCCAGTCGTCCAACAGTCTGTCCACCACGTCTCCTGCTGCTAAATTGTTGAAGGCATTATCCGTCAGACACATCTGATAGCACCCGTACGAATGCAGCGCAGTCCACATCATGATTCCCTCCACAGCTGGATGAGAAAATCCTTCTCTCAATATCTCCTCCAAATAACGAGCCTGTCTTGCAAAACAAATTCCCAACCATGAATGATATATTCAATCCATTTGCATCATGAATTCAATCTATGAAATTCAATCCATTTATACCTGTGTTTCTTCATCGAATTTGCTGCTAACATCGACTTCCGTGAGCCAAATGGGCAGGTCAAGTGTGCTGAACTTGTCCAGCACTGCTCTGATTAAGGGAATATTTGGTTTGCTGAAGTGACTTTCGAGGCCAATGCCTTCCATGACCCGCCCCGAGTTTCTGAGCTCCTGCAGCTTTTCAATGTATGAATCCACCGTAGCCTGTGAGTCACTACATGTCTCGATGACGTTATATTCGTTCATAAACATGGGCGTCCAGGGATCGATCTCCTGGGCAGCCTGGAAGAAGGAATCGGAAGCGTCGGGGCCTAGTTTGTCCTCATAAAAAGAGAAGTGAAGCAACTCGTTGCTCACGTCCCAGTTGATAAAATTCCCTGCNATTCAATCCATTTGCATCATGAATTCAATCTATGAAATTCAATCCATTTATACCTGTGTTTCTTCATCGAATTTGCTGCTAACATCGACTTCCGTGAGCCAAATGGGCAGGTCAAGTGTGCTGAACTTGTCCAGCACTGCTCTGATTAAGGGAATATTTGGTTTGCTGAAGTGACTTTCGAGGCCAATGCCTTCCATGACCCGCCCCGAGTTTCTGAGCTCCTGCAGCTTTTCAATGTATGAATCCACCGTAGCCTGTGAGTCACTACATGTCTCGATGACGTTATATTCGTTCATAAACATGGGCGTCCAGGGATCGATCTCCTGGGCAGCCTGGAAGAAGGAATCGGAAGCGTCGGGGCCTAGTTTGTCCTCATAAAAAGAGAAGTGAAGCAACTCGTTGCTCACGTCCCAGTTGATAAAATTCCCTGCGTATCTGCTCACCAGAGACTCGATTCTGAAAGAGACTGCTTTCTGGAGTTGTTCCTTGTCAAGGCCGATGACCCATGAAGGGTTGTATCTTGGGTCTTCCCAGAAGATATTGTGCCCTCGAGCAGAAATACTGTTGGCGTTGCAGAAAGCCAGCATCTCATCTGCAAGGCTGTAATTGAGCTTGCCCTGTTTTGGCTCTGTCGTGTACCATTTCAGCTCGTTTTCGAATACTGCCGTGTTGAATCGCTTCACGAACCACCTCTGTTCAATGAGTTTTACAGAATTAAAATCACCATCAGATTATAGTCTCAGCAGACTCTGAAAGTATTGAAGGGCAGAGCATGAATATTTGACCTGATATGGCTCGTTTCCGAGGATAGTCTTGGCTATTGCCGACCCAAACGGAAACTGCCGTGATTTCTGCTTCACTATCACCTCTGCATTTTCCAGTCGATTGCCGTTCAAATCCGTCACATGAACAATGGCTCTCTTTTTCCTTTTCTGTCAATTCAATCCAATCGGACCATTAATATTTGAATTCAATCCCATCATTAATAGAGACTTTTCTATTAGCATTGACAGAGTACTGTATATTATGACGCAATCGGATTCGGACATACAGTTAATTCCACAGGGTTGGAATTTGAAATCCAATCCAGCCATGAACATAAAACCAATTTACCAAACATATTGAGCATTTCAACGAAGATTGATGAGGGGTATTGAACAGCTGTGACCGTATTTAACAACTAAATTGACCATTTTGAAATGAATGACATTAAATTTTCAATCATGGTACAAGTCTAAACATTAGACTATTTTATCTTTTCGAAAGGAACTTCAATTTTCCAACTGTAAATACGACTGACATATCAAATCAATGAAGTACTTAGCGAATGGAGCACGAATGGATTAAAGCAATATATAGCACTGAAATATCACGGGTTTATGAGAAAATAATACGAAATTGGACGCAGAGATTGAAAAGGGAGTAGTAATAGTACAATCGCTATTCTTTCTTCTTGCTGCAAACGCCATTCATCATCTGTAAATGGTTGCAGGGATACGCTATCGACCAGTATTTCGACATCGGTATTGTTACTCTGCCATTACCAGCGCATTGGGCTAAGTTTTTAGCAGAAGAATTGTAATCCAAACGAGAGGCATTAATTTGATTGACAGGCGATTGAAATAACCTCAAAGTATAGCCAATAGTGAGAGGGAGACCAGTCAGGAACGAATCCGCCCTTGAGAAAAGACCAGCACCCACTTGTAGCATGAACATTTCCAGCACATGTGAAGCTCACATTGCCCAGCCCAACAGTTGCTGTAACTAAAGCAGAGCTCCCCGATCTGATCTGCACCCACGCTGTACACATTGAACCCCACACATATCAAACTCAATAATGTAAAGGTATCTGAATAATATCCATCTTGCACAGCAGTATCTGGTAAGCAATTTATTACCTGACAGAGCATACTTGACATCTTGCCTTAAATTTTCCAAAGTTTGAGCGGGCGAATGAAATCTCTCTTGCCGATTTGATGCCACAAGATATTTGTTGCCATTATCCTGACTCTCTATTCGCAGTGCTACGCTCGCGCTCCCGAAGCCGGTCCAGCCGTTGGTTCCATTATCAAAACCTGGATTTCGAATAATCCCTCCATCGTAAAGAGGCGCTGCAGGATAGGGTTCACACTGCAAAATGAAATAAAATTAGACAAAAGGGCCGAATCTGCAGGCTGAAATAAAAGCATTGAGGATACTGAGCAGAAGAATATCGATACCTGTGTATAGGCAGAAGCGTCATAATAAGGCGCCTCTGTAATTTCAGCAGCAACATACCAAACGTTAAACCCATATGTTTGCTAAATTCCATGGACCTTTAAAATTCATTAAATTTTGTATCAAGGAAATAATGGGTTTGTACATAGCAGAGAAGGGATTATTTCTTACCATTTGAAGTAGCCGCTGTGTTTGTGCACAAACTTTGCAGAGAGCAGCAGATAAAAACATGACTGAAGCGTACCAACTTCATTCTTCGACTAAATTCTCCAATGCTTGGACCAGGCCCTGCCATAGCATCAAACTGGGGAAAACAGAACAACAGGCAGAGCGATGATTCTGGCAAAAATTTCATTCAATGTTCAAGTTCTCAACTAAATGCTTCCCCTTCGTCTGTTTCTGTGGTATCAGCGCTGTATCCTTTATTACTATTAAAAAAACAAAAAAGCAACTGAGAGCTTTAAAGTAGGACAAAAACAGCATAGTCAAAGCCCTATGGTGCACACCATCTGGATCCACTTACATTCACAACTGTTTGAAGACAGCACGACAAACAATGCATTCACCATGCAGTTTATGCTTTTAAAGGATGCTCAAGCTATGAGCCAATGTTTCTCTTTCTCTGTACAGCCTGGAGCCTGGACTAACGCTCCCATCAATTCCAATTTCCACCTGATACCATTAAAAAAAAACACACGTTTCACCCCACCGCATTTGTCTCTGTCTCTCTGTGAGTACCCCTATGAATAAAAACAAATTACACATGCACGTTAACAGTACGCATGAGTTTTGTGCTGTGGTGAGTTGTAATTTGGAGAGTGGATGCTGCTTTTCAGAAGCATTCTATAGATTTGCAATTGTGGAGAATATTATAATGGACTAAGTAACAGAAGAAGATTACAATGTGGGTGACCACTAACACAACCGACCTTGCACATAAACCGATTGTCCTTCTGTTTTTGATTGCTGGAAAAGCTAAAACTCCCGTGCAATCACATGATGATGAAGCAGCAGCAACTGGTTCTGGTTCTGTATCTGGATCTGGACAGTGCGTGAATGGATGAATAGTGCTCAGCAGGCAGTAACTATTTACTGTTATCAGCTGCTGCAGCGGCAGAAGCCTCAACAATCTCATGCCATGTCGGTCCAGTCATTCAAAACACGCCATGGCCAATTCAATGGGCATGCGGTGCGTGTGCAATGTAGGTTTTTCTGTAAGTATGTCTGCGTGCATGTGATCAAAGTCCACACTGATCGGTTACAATTACAGAAGAGAAATCATATCAAATATCAAACATCAAACTTACCAGTGATGGAGATTTGTATGCAAACACGGTGGAAGACGAGATTTATGGAAATGAAACGAAACACGTTAGCATTTTTTGTTTTCAATTACAGTGCTTCTGCAACTTCATTACCATTCATGGAAAAATCGTTTGTGTTTTCTGTCACAATTGGGTGAAATATGATGAAAGAATTTATTGCGTTCTCTTGTCTGAGTTGGGACAACTGGGCGGGCGGAAAAAACGTCGCCAGATTTTCGGCGTCTTTGCTGGTTTGGAAATTGAATGATATCTCATAATTGATGTTCACAGACATGCAAGGGCTTCTAAACCTAACTGACCCCATGTCACAATTTCGAAAAACTGAACTCTAACCTCTTAAATCATAACAAAGTTAAAAGGTAATTTTTATGTAGTATTCATTTAGTGTGGCCTTGTAATCTAAGGGCAAAGTGAACCCATAGTTGGAAATAAGCATACTGTGTATGGTGGTCAAAAATCACTTAGGATTACAGTCTAAGGCTAACCATCATAAGTAACTAAATTTCTTGGACACTTTTCTCACTTCATGTGATTCATGTGACTGAGGATATATGTGTACATGTGATTGAGGATATATGTGTCCCCTTTGTAATTCAACATTTTCATTTTCACTGTATATTTTTATATTTTTAGGTTATAGGTTAAAGATTTTATCATTGGCCAAAAAAAGCCATTTTGGAGAACAACCCAATGCTTATTTTTGAAGTTGTTATGGTTTATATTTATTATGCCTAAAGGCTTACACCTATTGACAATGGGCACATTTAATAGGTTTTTAGTGTTTAATCAGTTTTGTATGGACAAGATTAAATATTGATGGAATATTCTTAGTCGTCCCAATAAATCAATGGTTGAGATTTCAACCACTAACTTCCTCACTATTATAAAAACATCAGTTTACATGTTTATTTTTTTACTTTTACTTGATCATATTTAAAATTTACTATGATGGCTAGTTATTAACAACAATTAAAGTTTTGTTACAAAGTGGAGTGTTTCATTTTCTGGACCACGTTTAATTTTCTGAACCACGTTTAATTACCAGGGAATTTAGCCACTTTTTTTACATACTACCTCCGTTTCTGTTCCGGTAGGTTCATGTTTCCAAAGGTTTAAAGACTAACACTAACACGTTTACTATACCGCAACATTTAAAAAATAACACGTTTATTGTAATAGTTCACTCAAATATTACCAGCGGATACCTTACAAACAAAAGCCTCCCATCCATATGTATACTCAGGTTTTTTTTTTTTATGGATACTCACCTTACCCAAATAGGCTGGCGCATATATTTTGTAGATTTTTATTTATTTGTGTTTGTATAGTGTGTTTTGATTGTATATTTGATATCTTAGTATACTTTCATGATTGTTATGGTTTATATTTATTGTTTGGTTTCATGTGCAGCTCTAATTAATTTAAGCATATGCTTTGTATATCTTCACTTATTTGTGTTTGTGTAGTGTGTTTGATTGTACATCTCATATTTTAATATATTTTCATGATTGTTATGGTTCATATTTATTATTTGGTTTCATGGGCACTCTAATTAATTTAAGCATAAGCTTTGTATATCTTCACTTATTTGTATTTGTGTAGTATGTTTGATTATATATTTCATATCTTAGTATATTTTCATGGTTATTATGGTTTATATTTATTGTTTGGTTTATATATATTTATAGAATTTTCATATTAATGCTTATATATAAAAACTTATTTTATGTGGGCATATCTTAGTATATTTTATGATTATTATGATTTATATTTATATATCAAGTGGGCATATTTTATTATATTTTTATGGTTATTATGGTTTATATTTATGTATTTAATTTATATTTTTTTATTATGGTTTGTTTTATGTGATTGTGACATTATCTATATATTTTTATATATAAAAAATTCTTTTCAATGGTTATTATGCTATGTTGCCATGTATATCTCTACATCTTTTATTTATTTCTTTTGTCTATTGTTTTGTTATGTTGTGTTGCCATGCATATCTCTACATCCTTTATTTATTTCTTTTGTCTATTGTTTTGTTATGTTTTTATTTATTTCTTTTGTCTATTGTTTTGTTATGTTGTGTTGCCATGTATATCTCTACATCCTTTATTTATTTCTTTTGTCTATTGTTTTGTTATGTTGTGGATACATTTTTGATATATTTTCATGGTTATTACAATTTATATTTATGTATGTAATTTATAAATATTTGTATATCTTTTACTATTGTTTGTTTTGTGTGATTGTCCAGTTATCTATATATTTATAGAATCTCATTTTTTTTTTTTAATGGTGAGTATGTTATGTTGTGAGGAATATTTGTATATCTTTTATTATTAACTAGTTTGTGTGAGAATGGGTTGTTTTGTTATGTTGTGGATATATTTTTGTTTTCTTACTTGTTTTGTATGATTGTTTGGTTATGTTGAGGGTATATTTTATTTTATTATTATTTTTATTGGTTTTCTTATTATCATGTAAGTATATCAAGTATATTTTAGTCATTTTCTTAATCTTTGTGTGAATGCCTTCTTATGTAGATATATTTTTGTATATTTATATTTCTCTATTATATTGTGTGGTTACCCTATTGCAAAATTAGGTTGTTATTTTCATCGGTTGTCTTATTATCATGTAAGTATATTAAGTATATCTTAGTATATTTATGTCCTTTTCTTAATCTTTGTATGAATGCTATGTTATGTGGGTATATTTTTGTATCTTTATATTTCTCTATTATCTAGTGTGGTTACCCTATTGCAAAATTACATCATATGTATAATAATGTACTTAACAATGTCCGCTTTGGTGGGCTTCGGGATGCCTCGACTCTTGCTAAGTCACAAGTTATTTCTATATTTGGCTTGTGACTTGTTGGATATACTCTTGGGTTATAATGACAGCTAGTAGGCTTGATCTTAGGCCTAGCCCAAATCAAACCTACAAGTTACCGATTCTCATGGTTTAAAAAAAATAATATACTTAACAATGTACCTTATACTTTAAACATTATTATATTCTATATTTATGCGTAAGTATGATTGGAGCATATCTTTGTATTGTTACACCATGCACACACATAACCTCCATACTCCACACAATGTTTTATGCTAGTCAACATTACTATACTCTATATTTATATGTAACTATGATTTCATCGTAACTTTGCATGCCTAGTTTAGTTGTTTTATTTTGTCGTTACAACATGTGTTATCTTGTTTCCTACTTATGGTGCACCATATATGCACACATTAGGACTTTAATTTTTTTTTTAAATTTATCCATTCTCCTAAACCTTCAATGCTTAATTGCTTAAATTAGTTGGTACTAGAGAACATAAGTCATTATTATTACATGTTCATTTGGACTAAGTCTGCAGACACAAAACACAAGGCTCAACCTACAAATCCTTTAGACAATCTTCCTTTTCAAAAACACCCATTCCAAAATCTTTATCACTCAACTCCCCATTAGTGATCCCAATATCCTCGTATACGTCCAAAGATTGATAGATTAAGCTCAACAAAAATAGTGTGATGAGCAAATTGTTAAATTGATGATGAGGCTTGATACTTTTACACCATCACCCTTTGAGTCTAACAATGACCTCACTCTATATTTGGTGGTGGTAGTACTTTTAAAGTGTAAATCAATGACATTCATATATTCAGGGAAAACATCAACACATAGGAAGTTGAATATTGGATGCAACAATTAGAGACATTTTGCAATGGATCGATTCAATGATGACGAAAAAGTATCTTATGTTATTCTCGAGTTTTTCTCCAACGCCCCTTAGTACTAGTGGGAAGCATATATGTAGCATAATGCATCACCAGATGGAATGGATCTTAAAAAATCCTTAGAATTTCTTCCTAGTGGGATACATTTACGATACCTCGAAGACAAATATATGTCATGAAAACATTTACACCACGTGCAAAGCTACTATGCGCTAAATTATACATCTAAGTTCCATATTGTATCCATCTTCTTGGACATATACAATCATAAGAAAATGAAGATTTTTAAGTGCATTTAGTTATGTAAAAATAAGGTATATCCACTCTGACTATCACACAAAAATGTGGTTGAATGATAGTAATGGAATCTAAACTCTAAAAATATATGTATAATCCAAATAGTTCCTTAACTAGCATGAATTTCTCCTCAATTCTTTTCTTTGATAGAAGAAAGAGAAAGGATGTCATGTTTCTTTCAAGCCCAAGTGATAGGTCCAGAACCAAGGTTGAAAACATATCCTGTGGTATAATTCCAATCATCAGGGTCACCAACCCAACAAAGATTTGTAAAACCAACCAACAAAGGATATCCCCTTGAATTATATTGTATATCAAACTGAAATGTACCCATGATATGTTGAAGTATTCTCTTTGTTGCTTTCCAATGGTTTTCTTGAGATTTTTTCATGTACCAAGAAACAAGACCAAAAACAACGAATATGTCAAGGTGAGTGTGAGTTAAATACAAAAATCTACCAACTAATTGCTAGTACAAAGTGGTGTCCACTTTAGTTTAGGTGTAGATTGTAGAAGTTTAACTCTAGACTGATGCTAGTGGGGAACCCCCCCCTATTACTATACTAGGTCAGAGTATAGACAGAGCATTGATCTCCCTTAAAAGATGGTTCTATTTCTAAACTACCCGAAACAATATGAACTTAAAAGACAAGAGAAGGAAAAGAGGGTGTACCTTAGGTCATTTCGGCGGGTGTTGACCTCCTTCTCCTTTGTAGTTTCTTGGACTGTTGGTCTCCTCCCAAAGCTGACCTGCAAACAATTTAGACAACAAAGCTACAATATATTCTATCTCTATTTATCAATGTTAGGGTTCATATACAAATGTGAATGCATTAATCAATTAAACACAAAAACACAATATTTTGGACATAAACAAAATTCTTTTATTCAGATGTGAAGATTACAAAAAGTTACAACCTTCTTGTTGGCAGACACTCCACAAACCTGGTTTGGGCTCCTCTTACTGCTCCTCCAAGTGAATCATTACCGTAATACCTCTCACAATCAACTGATATCCTTGGGAAATATGGAAGGGATTGTATAAGAAGAGGGATGAAGGGGGAATGTTGAGGCCAAATCTCAGAAAGGGCTGCAAAGATTGGGCTAAAAGGGGAACAGATTTTGGCATAGTTTCTCTGTTCTAATGCTTGATGTTGGAATGGGACCCAAAGGCCTCCTTTTATATGACAAAATGATAGTTATTCGGTTTGGGGATGGGCTACAATGGGTGATTTGGTTGGGAAACCCTCAATATCCCATAAACTCGGTTGAATTCCTTGCAACTTTTGGAGGTAAACGCGGGTTGTTTAGTATGAAACTTGTGTATGTACGCAGGATGTCCAATATGCAGATAATACACGGGCAGTAGTGCATTAGGGTGCATACATGCTCAAAAAAATGGTTTTTTAAGAGAGAGCCTCAACAATAATTTGGCAAATTGTTCAAGTAGAAAGGCCAATTCCATGTATGCATAGGTAGGGAATTTTAAGGCTATAATAGATGCCCCCTAATGTGTGAGGTTAGAAGAGAAACTAATGGCCGAAATACACTACAATATCTTTACGAGTGGGAAGGCACATAGTCGAGTGAGCCTAGAACCAGAGTTTGGGAGTTCGTTATCTGCAAAACAATAATAATCTCTCTGAGGTGGGCATACCCTTACTCAGGATGAACTAATCATGGCTATCAATCAAGTACATTGCAAATCCATGTCATAGAAATGTTTATATAAAGTGTAGCCACGAGCAATACACAATGGATCTACATCTCAAAATCATTCGATGATATTCAAGTACAATATAATATGCATCTTCAGGAAGCATCAACGCTTGTGGTTGGAGATGAGGACTTAATAGCTATAGAAAAAACTTCAAGATATTCAAAAAATCAGGTAGGAGTACAATAGGAGTGTAAGACTCACTACTCTGAGGTCTTTGATATATCGTCGGGGAAAGAATGGAGGATATCGATCATCAGGCACATAACTTCGTCGATTTTGAATCCAGACTTGATTGTACTCATGGGATGGATGAGTCATGAAAGTCAAGAGAAAAACTGTAGAATGGTCGACTTAGGTTGGATAAAACTTCCCTTGGACAAAAGCATGAAAGATGATTAGACTCAGGAAGTGTAACATTGACATAAGTTAGTGATGCAGGAGGCACCCCAAACTCTCCATATGTTTGGAAGAGTAACAAAATGGAAGAGGACACAACTCTATGTAGCGAGAACAACTTCCTAAGGTTATATTCAATCCCAATGCTTGGAGAACAAACATAAGGATGTGGTTTGTTCATGGGCGACTATCTTTCTGCCGAATTTTTTTTTGATATATCCCATCCCCTCTTTTTGGAATATTCGATCTTTTTGTCTTTTTAAATTTTTTAATGAGCTTGAGAAAGAATAAAAGAATGCTACGTTACAAAGGATACAAAGGAGGAATGAGTGTCGCGGGAAATAAAATTGGTTCCAAGCGCATGGAACATACTGATGCTCAAGGCAAGGAGACATCTGCAGGATAATGACACTCAGAGAAAGTTCATCCATGGGTCAAGGTGTCAGATCACAAGGGAAAAAGTGTTGCAAGGCTTGCGTATAAGGAATGATTTAAAGGTTCAATTGAAAGCAACATGGAGTCGGCATTAGGCCAAAGAAGCAAATATGAGACCCACAATGCGATTAAGCATGACACAACAAGACTCCTTCCATGTGAATTTTTACAAGCCTAGAGAAGGTAAGCTCGATGGTTTTTTCAAATTTAGAGAGTCTGAAAAAATGCTAAAAAAAGACTCCAAGGAGTTCCTTTTTCGCAATTAGTCTAGTCGGTTCAAAAAAGGGTTAAACTTATACCGAAAAGACGTCTCCTCAATACCATTTTAACGAGTGTGATTTAGACAAGATCACTCGGTGATCTTTTTTCAATTTTAAGGAGTCTGAAAAGAGCTTAACTATGGACTCACAACCTTTTTCTAGGTTTAGTCTCCTTAGCCCGGAAAAGTATAAAATATAACCGAGGATAACTCTCCCAGCGAGACAAGTCTCTTGAGGCGTACCTTTTTCTAGAATAATCTATTGGCTGGAAAAAGGGTTAAAATCATGCCGAATAGATGTTCTTTCTGGACCAATTTAATGAGTGTGAAAGGAACAAGGTCACTCGACAATCTTTTCATATTTAGGGAGTCTGAAAAGAGCTTAACTATGGACTTTTGGGGGGGGGGTTTCCTTTTTCGTAAGTAATATCCAAGGCTCGAAAAAGAGATAAACCAAAACCAAGGAGAATGTTCCTTTTCAAAAATTTAGTCCCTTAGGCCCGAAAAAGGGATAAACTTATGCCTCAGAATACTCTTCTAGCGAACCGAAGTTCCTAGAGCATACCTTTATTTGTAAAATTAGTTGTCCGAACCGAAAAGGGGTAAACTACCACCAGACAGATGTGCCTTCAAATTTGAGTTTGGCGAGAGTGAAGGGAAATAAGATCGCTCGACAATCTTTTCAATTTTAGAGAGTCTAAAAAGGGCTTAAAGAAGACCCCAGGGGGGATACTTTTATCAAGTAATCTAGATGAGATCGAAAAGAATAAATGTAGTCGCGTTGGATGTTGCTTTCAAAGTTTAAACGAGCCTGAAAGACAACAAACTATGCTCATGGGGAGTCCCTCGAGTATAGGCTAGAAAAAAGATGAAGAAGAATAATGAGGCTTCAACACAAATTCATGGTGGGACTAAATGAGACTCCCATGCCTATGACGTACTTCAACATGGGAACCAAATGGAAAACAAGGTTCTAACTAGGATTTCCATGGAAGGAAGGCTCTACCACATAAAGTACGACACACTTATCAGCAAGGAAGGTTAGTGTCGCAATTAAGTGGGGTTGATCCTAAGGCGAAATGAACCAGGAAATGGATAATGCAAAAAATGCATGTAGGGAAAAATCTAACATATATGCCAGTTCCGAGGTTAATACCTGTCAGAACGGATCGATACGACTAACAAATGTCAAAGGAAAATGTCTCCAAGATCCTATATATAAGTCCAATAACACTCATCCAGAAGTTAATAAATCCATAGATAGAAACTTTAGAAAATACGAGGTGATACTGAATACAAAATTTGAAAACAACAAACCTGGACTGTACAATATGGTACAAAGCACCGCACAACCTTACGACTCATCTGTGGTAGTAGTTAAGGTAGACCCCACTGTTAGGCTCTGACCAGGGGTCTCTTTGATATTCAACCTGGAAAGTCTCCCAAAAGGGAATAAAACACAAGCCACAGTGTAAGTCTTCCCACAATATATAAATCGTATTCATGGCTTCAAGGATAGCCTCATCCGAAGGCAAATCAAAATATGAGAAATCACACAAACAAGGAGGGTTGACAGTCCCAAAGGGAGAAGTAAACTGACCATATTCCATATGATGATGGAGGTTATTTCTAGGACTGGCAGAGTCTATCAGTGATGAATCACAAGAACAAGGGCTTGCGTATATCCAAACAACGATATCAAACTCAAAAGGAAACTCAAGATCACTTGGACCAAGAGGGGGAAGCAAGGGCTCCCATGCTCCCATTGGATAAACCAATGGATCAATTGCTGAGACCAAGTCTCAAGAAGGCAAACATGAGTGAACAAGTTCATGCTAAGGAGAAATTGAACACCAAGGATAAGATGCCACATAATTTACCTATGGCGGGGTAGAGTCTACACGAATACTAGGAACATATAAAGGGGTATCCTGAACTAACGTCAAATGAGGATGGTGATTATCAGATGAAAATTGGTTGATAGTGACAATTCTTCCATTGTGAGGGAAATACATCACCTGAAAGAGCGTAGACACCACAACATTCATAGCATATACATAATCACGCCCGAGAAGCATATTGAAATCTAACGGGCCTTGCACCACTATAACATCGACAAGGACAATCTTCCCACCTAATGAGATAGGTAACTGAGGAATAATCCCCAAATATTCACTAGGATGGCTATCAAAATCCAACAACTCATGCGAAGCAGACACAAGATCGGGAGAACCCAAAGCTTTCCAAGTCGAGGAGGATAAAATACTTGTGGAGGCTCTGTCATCCACAATACATCGATAAATGTTTTTTGAATTAACTTCAACCCTTATTTGAAAGGGTGTAGAAGAAGGAAGATGAGGCTCAACAAGGCCATTCTAATCAAAGGAAACCATCCTAGGACTTGGAGGGGGCATGCTTGAAGTGAGCGAAATTCCCCCTTGTTCTGAAAGTACTGAACTGGAAACACTAAAAACATAGTCGGTAGACACATGACTCCCCAAGAGAAGAGTGGGATCAATTGAAGATTGCATCAGTGTGACCACTTTGGTAGACTCCACACTCTACAAGAGAATATTGAGATCAACCAAAGATTGCATCGACGTGACAACCACTTTGGCAGACTCAACACTCTCCAAGAGAAGAGTGGGATCAACCAAAGATTGCATCGGTGTGACCAGTTCCTCAACCACTGGATGCATATGATACAATAAAACATGGTATAAAGGTGTGTCACCCCCCAAAAGAGGAGTGGGATCAGTCGAAGGTTGCATTGACATGACCACTTTCTCAACCATTGGTTGAAAAGGCTGCGAGGAAACCTCAGAAGACTTGAAATCAAAAGATCTTACATACAAGGACCACAATCTTTGTGCCTCTGGAATGCCAGGGAATAAATGAGTAAGGTGATCTCCCTTGCAAAAATTACAAAGGAACTTAGTCTTATATCCCATCCATATAGGTTTCTCAACAGAATCAATGCCCCCAGCATAAATAGCAGTGGTTGGTTTCTTTTCCTCAACATGACTTGCAGAGGTTGTTGACATATCACTCGTATGACTTGCATTGACGAGACTTGTGCCCCCAGCATGACTTGCAGTGGTTGGTTGCAAACCGCCAACATGACTTACATAGGTTGGTGGTTGGTCGAAAACATAACTCCCAGACGCTACAAACCTATCTCTAGTATGACTAGTAGTGATTGGAATTTCCCCCCCAACATGACTTGTAGAGGCTGGGTGCACAACTCCAACATGACTCGCAGAGGTTGTTGATTTCTTCTTCTTATTATTCCTCTTTCTATTTCGTTTAGACTTTCGGTTACTAGTAGCTAGACTTTCACGAGAGAAGGAAAAAGGAGGAGGAGGAGACTTTGTTGATGAAGGAACATAAACATGATTCCTAGGACATAAGGTGCTTAATTGAGAAGAGTCAAGAGAATGAGGTACGTTTGGAATGGTACCCAACCAAACCAGTAGTCCCACATTCAACCCAGAAATGTACAATGTGACCATCAAAGGGACACCAACATTTCCAAAGAATTCAAAAAGTACAAGAATCCCCTTGTGAAGAGGTTCCTTGGTTGGCATCGTCAATAAATTTTTCCATGAAGATATTATGCATAGGTTCTCCCCTTGAAGGATCGTTCAAGTTCGTAAAAGTCTCACACACTCACTCTAGCGAACTAGTGGTATAAAAAACAATTCCTATAAAGAGGTGTCTCCACATTTATAAGCGGAAGACCAAATAGTCCTCACGATCAATGGAGTGGGTGGTATACCACCTTAGGTTAGAGACCCAAAGAAATGACTAAATAACTCACTATGGAAAACTAGGGAGCATAGAGCACACCACTAAGAAGAAAAGCCTAAAAATATACAAACCAAACAAACCACCATTCTGAATGCTTCCGACCCAGGGAGATGAAGTCCTGATCGTCCAAAGTATTCACAAAGGAAAACGACTGTCCAGGAGAATCTAATGCAGGGGCATCATCAACAAGTACATGTGGAGGAACAAATCAACGCCCCAACGCACCTTTGAATCATTTCAAAATCTTAACCACTGGCGTTTCCTGCAAATATTTTGAAATGATCGAAGACTGAAGAAGATCAAATACTTGGGAGCCGGGTGATCATGAATGATCTGGGAGTTTCACTCCTACTATTGAATGTAACAAAAATTAAGTAGCAATTAGTTTTCTCGAGTAGACGAGTAGTCGGGGGGAATGCTAAGAATCCTCTGAGATAAATAAAGGTTTTGTATGCCCGAATGAGGCTGCTGCAAGCTAGTAGGAGAATGTTGTGATTTAGTTGTTTCTTAGTTTTTAGTTGTTGTTTCATCATAGTTGTAGCCATTTACTTCTGAATGAATATAACAGAGAAAATATGATCCAATGCATGGAGTTTATACTGTTTACAATTCCCTGTAATTTTTGTTTTCATGAATGAATGAGTTATATTGTTGAGTGTATGAAACTGTGAAGTGTTTAAAGTTTCAATTTCTCTCTTCGTTGTGTTCATGCAAGGTGCACATACAGTCCACAAGGAGTGCGTTGACAGAGTTCGTTTCGACTCGGAAGCTCAGAAGAGATAGCATGAAAATTCCCTTTGCAAGGAGTGCAAAGTGACTATTGCAAGGTGTGCACAATAGTCTGCAAGAACTTAAGTCTCATGTGAGAATCTGCTGCAAGCAGTGACAGAGTTTGTCTCAACTCATAATCTCAGAAGAGATAGCGTTAACTTTCCATTTGCAAGGAGTGCAAAGGGACTACTGCAAGGTGTGCACAGTCGCCCACAAGAACCTAGGTCTGCGTGAAAATCTGTTGCAAGGAGTGTACAGATCTGAAATCTGAGTAAGTGTCGAAGTAACCCTTTAAGGAGTCAAAGGAGCAGAAAGAGAGAAATCTCAAGAGAGATAGTGAGAGAAATATTCAAAAGGGGTGAAGTCCTGAAGGTTTTTCGAGTCATCGACTAATATCCGTTCAAGAGGGAGCGAGATCATTCTGGATCGTCAGATCTGAGTAAAATGCACGAGCTTTAGCCTCAATGTACACATAGGAGGAGAAATCGTCGAAGAGCCGAAATAGATCCTGGCCGTTGATTTCCAGGGGGTTATGTGTCAACAGATTTGAGGCTTCGGGAAAAATCACTTCGAAGATTTCATTTGAGAGTTGAAACTCCCGAAACTCGAAACCCGAAGTGAATCTGGATTGTCAGATCCAGAGGGACGCGTGGTGACAGATTGTGAGCTTCAGGAAAAATCAAAAGTGGAGTGTTTAAACTCTCGAAGTTAGAATAGCCGAAGAGCCGGGGGTCGTCGATCTAAAGGAGGAAAAACATCAACCAATTGTGCACTGCGAGAAAAAAGTTCCAGGAAAAATCGAGCGTAGGGAAGTTGAGAATTGAGATTTCTGAACCCCGAAGGTTCGAAGCGAATCATAGCCGTCTGATTCAGGAGAACACGCAGTATAAATCCATGGAATCCTGGTAAAGAACCGAAGTAAATCATATTCGTCAAACTAAAGAGTACACGTAGCGTAAATCCATGGACTCAGGGTGAAGACCCGAAGTGAATCTCAGTCATCCAATTCAGGAGGACATGCGAAAGAAATCCGCACACTTCGTAGGTAAGTGAGTGGGTAGGAATTGAGAAACCCGAAGTCTGAAGACCCGAAGAAATCACAACCGTCGACCTACATGAGACACGCGTCAATAGATCATGAGCTCTGGGTGAAAGCATTGTGGAGAAAGTAAGGTTGAGAGTTGAGAACTCCGAAACTCGAGTTGACGAAGAAAATCACGACTGTTGATTTGAAAGGGTACGCGTCAACAGATCGTGGAGATCCAAGAGGGTGTGATCCAAAGAGAAGGAAGGAAAGGAGGCAGATCTTAACCATTGATCAAGAGGCTCCACCTGAGATCGTGAGATCAATGGTCACACAGGATTGCGGGGATAGAAAATGCCCAGACTTTAAAAATTTGAGAGTGGGTCGCAATCAAAACCACAATATTGCAAAAGGGACAGGTGGCAATTGGTAGTGAATTGCAGGGAGAAAAGCGGGTTTATCCCAAACCACTATTTTTCGAGCTTGCAATCGTGTGTTTACGCGAGGACATAGCCTGAGGTCACATATGGTAAAGGGCTAATGGAAGAGGAGCTAGTGCCCGAACCCTGATAGTTCAACAATGTGAAGGGAGAGGTTGCGGGTGCCATAGAACCTGCACCAAAAGACTAAAAGGGTCTGTGTTTAATTATAAGTGAGACCATCAAGGTTTTAGAGAGACGATTCGGCTATGAGAATCGGATATCCTTGACCGGGAGGTCGAGAATCCTCGAGGAGAGTAGGGGGGTCTGCATTAGATCAATTGCATAGACCTTTGACCGATGGTCCCTTCAGGTGTCTCCTAGAGAATACATAGTCTTCCTCAGGTACCACGATACACCCCTCGCAGTCACCTATATGTCAACCTATATAATGGAAACTAGGCCACCGAATTGTAATTAACAACCAGGGGGGGACAACCGACAGTTGGGAGAGTGTATGGGTAGGGTAACTAAGCCCGAAGATCCTCTTGAGGCCTAAAACACAACATGGCTAGAATCACTCTTAGATTACCTTGGACGGATCCAAGTGTCATAGAGGTATGCACAAGTCGGTCCAGTAATGCTACTCTCCCAAATGGTTTGTTTGGATTAGGAGTGAATATTTTCATCACTGTCCTCCATGCGGCCTCGTGTTTGACTTCTGTGTTAGAGGAGCTTCCCAGATTGAGTAATTACAAAGTGGATTTTTCACACCCTAGTATAGATGCCTAAGTTAAGTTTTGGTTGGCCTTGGAGAGTTTACCTCTTCACACCTAATCTAATGTCCTAGACTAAGCTATTGGTGAACCCTAGAAAAAGTGTTACTAATATATTTTAAATTAGCACGTTCATTTTAGGAGATTTTCTTACTCAAGGAAATAAAGTGAAACTGATGTTGTTTGATACTCTTGCAAAAAAAGAAACTAATTAGAATACTGGAAAATAAAACTTTACGCCAATTCTACAAATGAAAAAGAGTTTCAAGCAAAAAGCATGAACAATCCCTCAAACATAAAAATGCAATATTTTCTCCTTTCAATGCAAAATGCACAATGCAAATTTCGAGTGAAACAAAAGAGCAAATGAAAGGATTTTCTTTCTTATTTTTTCTTTTGAAATGCTTTCAAGATGAGAAGAAAACACAACACTATGCTATTTTTTTTTTTTCTTTTTCAAATAACAATGCAAAGCAAATGCAAAGAAAGAAAGAGACCTAAAAAGCTAGGTTTTCTTTATTTTCTTCCAATCAAAGTAGAACTAATAAAATATGCTAAAATAAACTGTAGAGAAGTTTTTTTTCAAAATCCAACTCATTTTTCTTAAAAATTCAAGCTAAAAATAAGCCAAAAAAGCTAGGAAACATAGAGAGACAAGAGGATTTATTTATTTATTTTTAATTTCATAAACAATATGAGGCTACAAACTGTCTAAACCTCAAACAACAGAGGGTTATGGAACTCAGGAAGAACTCAGAACCAAAATTTTCCAGAAAGAAAAGGAAAATATTTTGAAAGAAAATTTCCAAAATCACAGTTTCGTGTGTTGTGCACATGCAACCTGCGTACGTACGTGGGTTGTGTATAATGAAAAATGCATATGTACGTGTGCTGTATAGAGAACAAAGTGTATACACCTCTGTAAATTTAAAAAAAAAGAAAAATTATGGACAAACAAATTGGGCAAGGGAAGCTAGTAGGTACCTAGAAGGTGACCAGATACCCAATGTGACTCAGAACACTCAAAACACTCAAAACACTCAGAAATAAACTAAAAATCAAATATAACCAAGATCTTCCACTAATACCCTAAAGAGAATCCCCAATGGAGTCGCCAATTCTGCTAGTGGGGAAAATCCACCTATTACTATACTGGGTTGGAGTATAGGTAGAGCATTGATCTCCCTTAAAAGACGGTTCTATTTCTAAACTACCCCAAACAATTTGAACTTAAAAGACAAGAGAAGGAAAAGAGGGCGTACCTTAGGTCCTTTCGGTTGGTGTTGACCTCCTTCTCCTTTGTAGTTTCTTAGATTGTTGTTCTTGTCCCAAAAATGACCTGCAAACAATTTAGACAACAAAGATACACAATATTCTATCTCTATTTATCAATGTTACGGTTCAGATAAAAATGTGAATGCATTAATCAATTAAACACAAAAACACAATATTTGGGACATAAAAACAATTATTTTATTAAGATGTGAAGAATACAAAAAGTTACAACCTTCTTGTCGGCATATGCTCCACGAACCTGGTCTGGGCTCCTCTTACTGCTGCTCCAAGTCCATCATTCCTGTAATACCTCTCACAATCAACTGATCTCCTTGGGAAATAGGGAAGGGATTGTATAGGAGGAGGGATGGAGGGGGAATGCTGAGGCCAAATCTCAGAATGGGCTACAAATCTTGGACTAAAAGGGGAAGGGATTTTGGTAGAGTTTCTTTGTTCTAATGCTTGATGTTGGAATGGGATCCCAAGACGTCCTTTTATATGACAAAAGGATAATATTTTGGTTTGGCGATGGGCTACAATGGGTGAATTGGCTGGGAAACCCTTGATATCCTGTAAACTCTGTCAAATTCCTTGCAACTTTTTATTTTTTGCAACTTTTGGAGGTAAATGAGGGTTGTTTAATATGCATCTTGTTATCACCATAACAATTTTCAAATGGTATCCAAGTGTTGAAATTTTAGCGAAAGGCTATGTCGCTAAGGAGATATGATAATTCAGAGGACCAGGCTATATCTGGCGGCGTATGGAAAAATATAGCGAAGGTGTGAAGGGTAAGACTTGGCGAACCATCGATCTTGAAAGCAACACGGATCAACGTCTAAGCCACATATCGGGGATTGAAGTAGCACGAAAATTAAGTAGTCGAGGGCGGGCCGAGGAAAATCGACATGGTTTTATCAGCAGACGCGTGGTGCCTCTAGAGGTACATCGGGGAAAAAATAGTCTGATTAAAACCACTTTCTCCAACCCCCGATGCCCAAGTCGTTGGGTAAATGTGGACCGTAGATCTTAAAGCATCCCAGATCAACGACTGGAACTCATATTGACGATTGAATTAGCGCAAAGATTAATAAATCGAGGGTGGGCCAGGGAAAACCATCATGGTTTAAATCATGGACGTGTGGCACCCTCAGAGGCACATCGGGGTGAAAAGAGGACAACCTAAAAGCGTTTTCTCCAACCCTCGATGTCAATAGATACCTATAAAAGGAGGACCCCCTGACATTATTTTATGATAAGTTGAAGCATTCAAATGTTCAAAAATTTGGCACAAAGCATCCATTTGAAACTCAAGCTCAGAACTGAACCAAATTTGTGCTTCTTTTGCCACTTAACATGTAATTTTCACCATGGCCACTAATCATGTTGTCTTATCCGTAAATGAGTAAGACATCTCCTCCAGAGAAGAAGCCCTAATTGATAGAGACTCCGATGTTTTCGACATAGAGATAACAATATCGCCCATTTCTGTGTCTAGATCGAATTTGTTGGACAATGTTGGAACACACATTCCTTTCCTCAAAGCGGCTCAAGCCTCCATCACCCCTTACGTTGTATACGTAGTCTTTCCTTTCCCTGAATTTGTAAGCTAGTGTGCAGAGAGATATTCACAGGAAGACAGAGTCATTTTGAATAAATTAAGGTCATAGGTTTTATGTGAAATAGATAGTCCATCGCTTCGACACACCCTCAGTATACCAGAGTCCTCCTCCATAGTGTCATAGCCCTTCGAGGAACATAAGATGATCACAATTTATAGAGAATGCACACCAGAATTAAAAACCCAGTTTCTGCAAACCATTGTCAAACCTGAACACCATTCAGAGAGTTTGTCATTACCTTCTAGTGTAAGTGTCATGGTCATCGAAGTCCAGTGGGCTTGTTCTCTTTTGAGTCAAATTTTGGGGTTAGACAATGACAAATTTGTGGTAGAAGTCATGTTAGGTTTCCTGTTGACTTTATTTATGTCAGAGTCTGGTCAGTCAATCTGTGTCAGTTTTGACAAATTTATTGCCGGCAATATGCATTAGCAACTGATTTACTTCAATTCATTGAGGCACTTCAGATATTATGCACACTTGTTGAAAATGTTCCTGGAATCTAACATAACCAAAATTCCTGAGACTTCATTTATTTCAACCGAGTGTAAAAGAATCACCATGCTTATTTTCATCAATAAGATTATGTCCAGGGTGTACAGTCTTATTTTCGGTTTGAACTTGCCAAGGGTCCTGGAAGAAATGAGAAGCAGTTTGCAACCAAATCCAGAGAGCAGGTTAGGAGACTGGATGTTGTTCATACAATCCACTGTGATTTGGGTAGATGGCTACCAAGAAGGACCTTACACTAGTACATATGACCAAATTTGTGATGGTTTTTTGTTGCTATTGCCACACTTATCCGTCGCAATTTCCACGAAAGCGAAGACTTTTTTTCGTCGCTATATCCATGAACCAAGTGTTCATGGAAACATCGACGCAATTAGATCTCCACATGTCATCACCATCAATATGGGTTAACCCTATGCATCGTCGAAATTGGTTCGAAACTTCATCGCAAATACGCCGAAAAACCGTGGCAATGTAAAAAAAATTGTTGAAAGTTGCGACGCAAAAGCGTGGCAATAGTGACGAAAATTTATGCCAAGACAAAAAATTACGACGCAGATGTTGTATGTGCGATGCAAAAATGTGGCAAATTGCGACGAAAATCCATGGAAATGTAAAAAAAATTGTGGAAAGTTGTGACGCAAAAGCGTGGTAATAGAGACAAAAATTTATGCCAAGACAAAAACTTACGACGCAGATGTTGTATGTGTGACGCAAAACCATGGAAAATTGCGATGAATAAAAATTGGTTTCCGACGAACTATCGTCGATATTGCGACATGTCCTTTAAGTTAAAAAAAAAAAATACACGAGATATGGTATTACCATATTACATTGTAATATGGTATACCATATTATAATGTAATATGGTAATGCCATATTACAATGTCTCTACTTTCTCAACAAGATGCAAGCAGTTCTTTTTAAAAACAACTTAGGATAACAATTTGTCCTGAGTGGGATGGTGACCTTGACATTCAACAAGATAGGAAGTAATTCATTGATGAAAAGTGTAGCAGGTGTGCAGGTCCACAGGTGTAGCTAACATTTCTATTGAAAGATGGATGTTAGAGAAAATGTGTAGATATTTTAGATTGAACAAAATTATAGTATATATATATATATATATATATCCCCTACAAATAATCAAGGCACTAATAAACCAAATACAAATAATCAAGGCACTAATCAACCAAATATTGGAAGCATGTGTTATCATGAAGTTGGATTAGAAGTAAGGATACCATTACGACAATATACACAAAGAATAATTTGGAATATTACTTTCAAAAAAACACATGGATTGCATGAGTGAGTCATTATGCAATTTATATTACACAATACTATGAAAACACTTCTAAGATTGATGGATGTTATTTTAAGACCATTTCTCGAACACCTTTATTGTAGCCTCCTTGGATGATATTTTGACTTTTAACAAGATTTGGGAAGATCATTTGAAACATTTGGAGATGATATTTTTAACCCTTCAACACAATTAATTGCAAGCCAGCATGAAGAAATATGAGCTTGGAAAACAATTATTGTTGTGTATGGATTTTGTAGTTAGAGGATGTGAAT
>SNQJ01S0025095.1:3891-24068 GCA_010110895.2 Picea sitchensis
ACCAATTATACATACCTGATGCAAATCCATGATAAATTTATATATAAACCTTTGAAACTCCTTCAAAATGGCTAATATGAAGCATAACATATGTAATATCGATGCAAAAACGATTTGATCATCGCAATAAAACAATCAAAATATGAACCCAATAACTTGTTGTTGGTCCATGCTGCAGCTTCCTTTGTATATCTGAAAAGCTTTATAGTAGAACTTCATTTGCTTTTCTTTTTCTTTTATTAGCCTTTCATTCTCAGCCTTATAGCTCTATAATTCTACCATGACGCTTCTTACAGTTTCATCCAAGTCTGGAGGGGTTTCCACTGCCCTCCTTTCATCAGATTCTTCCTCTCTATTGTGGGAGCTCTCCCCCAATTCATGGTGTGTCACCATCCTTTATGTTTTAGTTTTCCCACGATCCATTAAGTGTTGATAAAACATTCATTGTTAGTTAATGATCTACTAGTTTTATGAACAACACACAGCTCAAATTTTTCAAAAGATATACAACAACAGAAAGTTTCATTCATTCCTTCAGTAGAGGCTTAGTTAAGCCTCTTAAGAATGGGTAAGATAGGTTGTCACCCCTAAAATTTCTCTAAATAAGATTTTTAAGTGACTCGTTCATGAGCCCAAGCAGGCTAAGTGTTGTAACCATGCTCTAATACCAATTTGTAATGCACCTGGCCCCTAAGTACCCTTTCTAGGGATGGGGAATAAAAATTTTGCTTACTCAAATCATCTTGAATCATCTCTTCGATATGATTCATCCTCTTCTACTCACTCGTAGCTTTCTAACGATTATTACCAGGCTCTAATCTGACCTCTAGTTTACAAGTTATGGCTTCTAGAAGTCCTTTGGGTGCTCATTGGTTGAGGGCCACGTGGCACCCTCGTCGATCCATCTTGGTCATACAATTTCCAGGTTCCTACCTCCCGCAGGGAAGGTCCATCCATTGTCCAAACCAATGGAGAGACTTAATTCTCATCTAACACACAGACTAGAGGAGAATTCGATGTTCAGAATTGAACCTCCCTTTTCTTTTTCGCACACATGTCCTCTGGAGTCCCAAATTCCTGAACTCTCGAAGGAGCCTGGAATCACTCCACATGGCTCTGGCCTTTGGGCCTCTCAATTACCCATGACACGGCATCCCAAACCCTCGAAGTCCCAAATTCATGAACTCCCGAAAGAGCCCGGAATCCCTCCACATGGCTCCAGCCTTCGGGCCTTTCAATTACCCATGACACGGCGTCCCAAACCCCCGGAGTCCCAAATTCCCAAACTCTCGAAGGGGCCTGAAATCCCTCCACGTGATGACGTACTAGAACCAAAAGCAAAATACAGGTGGGTCCCGCATACTCCTCCTGCCAAATGGACGAAGCGGTAAGCGCCAACAGTGATGTGCGGCAGGGCAGAGATGACAAGTGGCCCCTTTGGTGGGTGACACGTGTCATGTGTTAATGGGCACGTAGGGTCTACGAGATGTACGATTCAAAATGACATGTGGCACCTCAGTTGTGTGTCCACGTCACCCTGGATGACGTCACTGCACCACGTCACTCTGGACTGATAGCCTTCCAAGCCCTTCAATCTCACGGTCAAGGTGTGTCCACGTAACCCCTAGATCGACGGCCTCTGTTACTTCGTAACTTTGACGTTCAGGGAATCTGTGGTGTGACTTCCTCCTTACTCCTGAAGTGGTAAACATAGATTTGACCATGGCCTAGATACAACAGTCACAGGAGGTCCCGAAGGATCCCCAGATCTACGGTCCTCATCACTTCGTAGCTTCGGCCTTCGGGGTTTTTGGAATTATGGCCGCTCCATTCTCCTGAAGTAGGACTCCGTTGAAGTATGGTACATGGGTCCCTCCACTATTTGATCGGATGGTTAAGAGGGGTTCCTAATAGACTCCCCAGATCCACGACTTTCTTCACTTCATGACTTCGGCGTTCGGGGAGTTTGATGTTATATCATCTTCGTTCTCCCGGAGTGGGACTTTGCCGAAGTTACCTCGGAATGGATCCAATGGTCAAGGGGGCTCCCGAATACTCTCAAATCGGTGGTTCGCATTACTTCGCAATAACCAAATGGATCAAGGTTTAATGGTGGAGCAAGTCTATATGTCCCAGATAGGGAAACCACCAGGCACCAGTCAACCCTGTGGGTAACCGCAACCATAAGTTCCCTTCGGTCGGTTTATAAACAATAGGGTCGAAACACTATGGAGCTCTGAACTCTCAGAGTTCTGAATCCAGAAAGGCTTAGCTCCTTTCGAGCCTAGTGTAGGGTTCCCAGACCTTGGTCACATGGGTCCTTTGAAAAATCTTGTGGGCGATGTTCTAATTCCTTTAGCCATAAATGGGTTAAGGACATGGGCATGAGCCCTCGGTCATACGGTGAAGAGTTTGAAGGAGGCGCCCTCCTTCCACAGGGTTTGAACTTGGAATTCCTGCTAGGGTACATCCTAGAGATCGGCAGGACATAAACATTCCAATAAATCCTACCCTGGCCCTCTTGTAGGCTTACATCCCACAACTCTTTAACTGCTAAACTGAGACAAGAAGACGATCATTCAAAAGCATGAGTTCACTGGGAGATAATACATATATCTACCTAAATCATTCAATACAAAACTCATTCATAGACAAATATATATATATATATATATTCAATCATCATTTACATTTTAATGCACAGAGTATGAAGATACTTATCAGAAACTAGAAACCGTGAAGAAATTGTTGAAATGGGTGCATGTTTCCACCTAACCATGAGCACAACCGCTCCTGACAGATTTACCATTGGCCAACCTCGAGCTAGACCAGGATACTCCGAGAGAGACTCTTTCTTCTTCCTCAATGGCATTCAAGGATGGAGGTTACTCTCCTCCTCCCACGGGATCTTGGCAACCCATTTTCTCTATACCAAGCAAGGGGGTCTGCATGAGTACTTCCACAATCACTCATCGGCCTCATTTATCAGCTTGTAATGAAAACCATGCCCACATCTTCTTGCACCCAGAATGAGCTTATTACCCAGTTCTTCCTCGAACCAGAGAGTTGTAACTTCTCTTTTTCTCTTCTCGAGATTACTCTTTCGACTTTTCTCTCTTCGCAGATATGCTTGCTCTCTCTATCTTGCCTCTACCCATGAATTACCTCTTTATTTCCTTCTTCAGCAAGGTTGTGTGGGTTTGAATTCCCATCTCGTGGTCAGGTCTGGAAGTCTTGCAGATGGGTACTCTTCCCCATCTCCTCATTAACTCTTGAGGAGGACTCTTCCAGCTACCACTCTAACTGGTAATTCATTTATGGGTCAGAGAATTGTTCTGGGTCTGAGCCATTAATTCCCATAATGTACTGATTTGGTGGGGGGGTAATCTCAACCAGTTCTCATTCCCCTCACCATCTCTCTCATAGAATCCATGGTATATCTTTGCAACCCCCCCTTTTAGCAGTTATGCAACACTTATCCATTTTATATTAATAATAGAAAATACATACATTGACCCTTTATACAAAGACTCATCAAATCAAACATTCACACATATCTAGTCTGCCATGGTCTCTTGTCCAGTTATATTTATATTTACAAACTGGGGGAAACAGGTTATTACATCACATGCCCTCAAGAGGTGCACAATCCTAAGATCTTTACAGGCACACTGTGGGGACGTGACGGATGGTATCAGACCTTATTTGTTGCATATTTTGAAGTAGGGTTGGTGATATATTCACCACTATCTCACTGATAGATGGTATTAGAGAAGATTTGTCTCTTCACCTCTACCACAATCAAAATGGTGGTGATGAGGCGCACTACAATTCATTGTGGAGACAGTTCGGTGGGAACATTCGTAGACTCGGTGAACCATTCGATGGAGTGAACTACTTCATCATAGACTATGCATCAAAATTATGACAAAGGTTCAGTTGATAGTGTGGTGGAAGTTTGATCTAGGCGCACACCTTTTATAGGCGGAGAGCAGAGTTTGCAGTGAAACGAAGCATTTGGACAGGGTGTGTGATTGCAAAAATAATCAGAGAACTTGTTTCTGACTTGATCATAGAGGCAGTTTGGGTGCAAACTTCGTGAAGGTTCGGTAAGGTGGACTGACCATTCACAAAGACATTCTAGGCACATACTTGGTTGGTTTGGTCTGCGAAGGAAGTCAGTGAAATACCTATTGTGCACACCTTGGAGAGACTAGGTGCGTTCATTGGGTGAAACAAGCACTTAGGAAAGGCAGATGAACGCGATATTTTACGTAGGACTTGTCATAGATCTAATCGCAGAAGCGAGCGTTGAGGATGATCATAGAAGTGATCATGAATGGGGAATAGTTATGAGTTGTAGTGAGTTGAAGCACTTGGGTGAACAAATTGAGGCGACCTATCTCTGCAATAGACAGTTGGCTGGCACATTTCTATCATGACATCTTCGTGTCATGCATCGTCGAGAACAACAGTTGAGTTGAGTTGGGTTATTGGATGAGTGAGTCGACCACAACCTTCAGACAAGGTGACTCTTTGCATAGTTACACAAGTTAGTTAACAACTGTATAACTGCACAGTCGGGCGGTGGGTGCATGTTCCCTTGAAACGAAAGCAGTCAAGGTGTGAAGATGGTAAGACATTTGATATCGGTTCGGCCAGTTGCATGTGAAGTTTGGGACTTAGACGGATTTATGAAGTGGACGGATGAACTCATCCTTGTATTGCAGCAACGGTCTTGCAGGTTTGTTGAGTTTTGGATGGTGATTGAGGGGAGTTCATGCAGAGATTTGGTTGCTTGGGAAATTGAAATCCCAGGACAACAGCCTTGAACCATGGGTGCAGCTAAGGATGTTGTTGGAAAGGTATGGTTGGTTTTGAGTTCTTGAATTTCCTAAGTGTTGCGATGATTTATTTGAAGGGAAGTCAAATGACTCGGTAGTTCAAGTGAAATATGTTTCCATGGTGAAAATTGATAGACTTTAGGATGACTCAAGTGTGCAGATTCGAAGAAGACATAGAAATCGGGACACCTTGACTTGGGTGAATGTGCGGAGAGCTTGGGGTGACCTACTTGAACAAGTCCTGCAGTGAACAGGTTATGCAGTGGATAAGGCCTGAGGAAGTTGTTTAACTCTTCGATGAGGCACATTGGACAGGTCACTACATTGAAGTAAGCAGTCTGGTCTGTATGTGCCAAGTTTGAGAGGATGGATGAGGTTCCCTAGTTCTTGGTACCTTAGCCATATTTATTGCATCATGTGATGACTTGACTATTGCAACGACAATGCTAGATTTTGGACACTTGAAGGAGGTGCAAATTAGTTCCATTCTAAGATATGGATAAAGTTAATAGAGAAGTCGACCAAGAATTGTTGGCAGTCAAACAGAATGGGAAAAACACGGACCAAGTAAATTGGTTGGTTTTCTCTTGCCTTTGGTATGGGACATTGGATAAGGTAGAGCGCACCTTGGTGACTTTTGGATGATTGTGTGATGACTCGGAGATCCGGTGGGGTCGTTGGTTGAGGTTGGAAGAAGTATTGGTTCAAACGTGACTAAGGCATGCAAGTTATTTGAGGTGACTCATTCTACTTAGAGAACTTTGGACAATTCTTCAGGACATTTGAGGAGTTTAGGATGTTGGCCACACTCATCGTAGATGTTGAGTTGCAAAGAGGTGACTTGACGAAAGGAGGTGATTTGAGGACTTTCCTTGGTCTGAAGGATTGTGCGGATAGACAACTCGTATCATGAAGAGATTACTTGGGCATGTGTGTTTCTCTTTCTTTAGACAACATGGTTGAGGGTGAATCCTAACCATTCCAAGGAATAGAGAGGTAGATGTATCAATATGTTTAGGTGATGAAGTAGTGGGGAAAGCGCAGTATGGGCGTATAGTTCTTGGTGCATAAATTGGCAAATTGTGCCATGAGGTGGGCAGTGGAGTCAATTTTTTGTGGATGACTTTGTTTTGGGGTGACTTCATAGGGCAGTGAGGTGAGGGGAGACCTTTCCTTAGTATAATATTGTTGTATGGATGGACTGAATTGCAGAAGGAATTCAAAGTGTGGCTACACCAATAGGTTTGAAGTGCAACACCTAGAAATTGTGGACGATCTCCTTGATGAAGACTGGATGATGGAAACAATAGTGAGGCAAGGGTGAACACTTGCCTTAGTAATTGGAATTTGATGGATTGACATAGATGTGGACAGAAAAGACTAAGTTCAGGCACGAGGAAGTGCATTCTCATGAGTTTGGTGTGACCATTGGATTAGCTACCCAATTAGTGTGCGAAGACATGGTAGAGTTGGTTGAAGTATGGGTGCAACAACAAGATCACAAGAGTTCAACAATTAGGTGAAATTTTGAAGTGAAGTAGGAAATAGTCAATTGTAGCAGGCGACGACAACAATAATGGAACCGAACAACAACAAGGGGACAACATCGCAACAAGATAGTGCATCAGAGTTGGTGACTTTTATCCTTGGAGTTGAGTGAAACAACTACATTGACTCGGGAAATAGGTTGTGCGAAGTTGGGTGCAGTACAGTTTGGTTGGTTTGTGGAAACTTTGGGTTTCTAGTTCATGGGGAAACTTGGGGTTTCCACTTTGACAGAATTTGATGTTTCCATTTGGCACAAAACTTAGGGTTTCCAGTTGGCACGAAACTTGGGGTTTCCAACATACTTAGTTGCGATGTGGGGCACGATTTTCAGAAAAAGACATGGAGATTGTTGATTTTGTGGATTTTTCCAGGGACGGCAATGACTTGAGGTGGCATAGGATGTAAGGTCTTATGGTAGAAAAGTGAGGAGACCCTCGCCAAAGTCCTCAAGGAAATTGAACTTGGGGTTGCTATGGCACCCAATTATTTAACTATTTAGGAAAGTGGGCACCTTGGGCATGTGAACGTGCCAAGGGGCTTGCACAATTTTGAAGCGACCAAGGTTGGGGTGTGTCGGCATGAAGAGTGCACCAATGTTGGGGTGAATTGATCCCAAGGAGGCACAATGGTTAATGAGTGCATGGGTTCGTTTAGATGACCAGGTCTGCAAAGGTGTGCGACAATTCATTTGGGTGACCGGGTCCACGAAGGGGTGCGACGATTCATTTGGGAACATGGTTTCACAAAGGGACACGACACTCTGAAAGGACGCAACGGTTTTTGATGGTGACCTTTGGAGTCCCTATAAGAGAACAAGGGTGCACAACCAAGGAAGGTAGATTTGCACAAGGAGAAAGATTAGCTATGTGATTCTAAGGTAGACTTAGACAAATAAGGGAAAGCTCCCTCAAGGATCCAAGTCAGTCTACATGGGAGGACTTGTGTTTCCTTGAGGTAATTCTGTGGATAAAGTTGGGGTGACCTTCTTTTCAACTGAGTTTAGGGAAAGTCTTGTCATAGGTCAAAGGAGGAATGCTAGGATTCAAAACCGCAAGTCTTTGCAAAGTCTTGCAGCAAAGAAGAGATGATGATTTTGTGGTGAATGCACATTTGGGGTGCTCCGCAGAAGTTGTGAAATATTTTATGACAAATGAGTCCTTGTGTGACGAATCTATTTATGAGTGTCTTGGTGAGGTGAGCTGAGTTGTGTGACTCTGCCCAAGTTGTAAACTAAGTCGGTAGTGCTCATATTGTAAAAATTTTGCAATAATAAGACTTAACTGGGTGTTAAGCACGGTTTGTGATACTCGCACTATATATGTGTGTCTATTTTTTGCTTCACAAGTGTTCTCTTCATTTCATAGATGTATGCTTATATATGACTAAGGGTTAAGCTGTTAAAAATGTCTAAGTATAAAAAAGTCGCACTAGAGTAGGAGTGTGACTCGTCGATAGCTTAGAACAGAGTATGGATATGCTCTAAGTGAAGAGGTGTGGTCCGGAAGAAGTATCCTTAGTGTTGCCAAGTAGCTAAGTGAGAAACGTCACGGTGCCACACACCCTCAAGAGATGCATGATCGCAAGATCTAAACAGGCATAATGTGGGGACATGACAAAAGGACAAATATGTAGAGTTTTTTATCGAGGCAACTACACTATCCATGGTGAAGCCATAAACCACTTTTGATCCAAAAATACTAGAAAAAGTCTCGAAATAAATAAATCAATAAGGCCCTTCTCTTCTATGAAGAAACACGTTAGCATAATATGCATACATTGTGGAAAATGAATACAAATTGTTGGGTAACAAAAAACTGAATACACAATTTCCTCAATTACATGTAAATAATTAGAATTTAATATAATTAAAATAATTGAATTTCAAATATCTTAAATCTTAATATTATTAAATTATAATATATTAAAATAACTAAATTCAAAAAGATTATTTACGTTAGTTTATGTATGATAACAATAATTTGGAGGAAGTGATTTCATACAAATATTTCAAAAACGATATTCATCACAAGCTTACTTGTAACTATATCATTGAGAAAAAATAAATGGAGGGTGGAAAGTGTAATTTCCCCGTTGGCCTAGGAAACATAAGGAGTGGTTCCACTAGCTTAAATTGGTTCATGTAGGCTAAGTCGGAAAAGTCACCTAGGGAACTCAACTTTTGCCTAGGAAATAACTTTATAGAGTGAAAAAGGGAAAAAGGGGGACATGGGTCCTAGGCAAATGAATTCACTTAAAAATTATAAAGTGTGCAAGCATAAAGTGACTTTAAAAAGTAAATTAAAAGTAAAGTGAGCGGGAAATAACTCAATGGAGAAATAAAAGAGGGGAAAAGAGGAGGTGCCCCTCATTCTTGCATTCACTCATTTGGAAAATAGATTTTTGAGAGCTCTTGAGGAGAGAGTTTAGGGTTTTATAAACCCTTGGCATTTTCTCTGGTTTCGGTGTTGAAACTATACACCCTAGTCATATTTGAGGACCAGATCACTCCAGATCTCATCACTGAACTGCATTGCTAAGAAGACAACCATTTGCAGAAATCGATATGAGAAGTTTGCTTGGAGATTTTGTTTGTGGTAGCTTAAATATTAACTGCATAATCGATTTCTAGGTTCCTAAGCTCATTTCTTTGGTCTTTCACTTGTTATTTCTCAAGGAGGGGTTGAGCAGCCACTAAAGGGAGATTTATGGGTGTGTAAAACTATCACAAGGAGGAGAAATAATACCCAGATTCTTGAGGGTCGAGTTCTGTTCGAAGTAGCGCCCAGATTGAAGAACATTCTTCGTAAGTGACTCACTATTGTTGCATGGGTCGATCCCATCCAAAGATTGTCCATTTTCTGAGTGGTGCGCATCACTCCAGAGAATGAGAACCATGTATGATTCTATAGAGTGTGTTGGGCATATTTAATAGCTGCGTGTGGATTTGGGGAAGTTTGTGGGACTTGTAAAGGAATGAAATAATGCCCAAACTCCTTGTTGTTGTTTTGGGGAAGTGTCATGTGGCCAGTTTTGGAGCGCTATGCAAGGTTAGACAATCCAGAAATTACCTATCATCAAACCCAGAAGAGCATACAACCAAGTTCATAATTTTTTCTAAGTTAATACATTGTTGCTTGTATGTTGTCATATTTGCATATATATTCCAGCATATTAATTGGTATGTTGTCCTATTTACTTATCCTCTAAGTTAAGTGGCCAGCGTAGGTGGATTCTGGTAGCAACTGATTACTTTAAAAAACGGATTGAGGCTATTCCTACCAGGAATGCTACTCATTCTGTAATCATAAACTTTTTGAATGATCATATTTTTGCTAGATTTGGCTGCCCCAAGAGACTAGTTACTCATCATGCAACTACATTTAAAGTTGATTCTTTGGTGAAGTTATGTGATGACATGGGTATTCAGATTGTTCACTCAATTGCCTACTATCCTCAAGGCAATGGCCTTGTTGAATCATCAAACAAAATCCTAGTGAGTATTATTAGAAAGTTACGCGAAGAAAACCAAAGGATTTGGGATTCTAAGTTAAAATTTGCACTCTAGGTTGATAGAGTGACAAATAAGAAGTCCATCGGTACTTCTCCATTCAATTTAATGTATGGCACTGAAGCCATTTTCCCTATCCAACTTTCATTACCTATTGCAAAGTTTTTCCAAGAAGTAGAAGGGGAACCAAATGATTTGGTTAGAAGGATTCTTCATCTTGTTGAACTTCAGCAGGTAAGGGAGGAGTTACTTGAGAAGACAGAGTTACATCAGAATAAGATGAAAGAAATCTTTGACAATAAGGCTAAAGAAGATATTTTCCAAACATGGGATCTTGTTTTGAAGTGGGATGCTTACAGATAGGATAAGGGGAAGCATGGGAAATTTTACACTTTGTGGATTGGTCCTTTCATCGTCTCTCAAGTGTTGCAGAACAATACTTTCTTCTTACATAACCTGGAAGGTAATGAAGTATTTGGTGGCCCGGTCAATGGGCGTTTTCTCAAGAACTATTTCCATTAAGGCTTTTCAAGCCTTATCCATTGTAAATATAATTTCATTAGTTTTTGTTTTTTCAGTTTAGTTTCATAAATAACTCCATGCCCAATGGAACAACAAGTTCATTTCTTTTTATATAAGTTTTGTGGGTGATAGGAAAGGAAATTGGCCTTATGAGTTCTTGGAACCTCACAGGGAGGTTTCCATCCCCAATTAGAGCCAGATTTTATCTCCCAATAAAATTTCATTTTATTTAAGTCTTAGGTGGTTGATTGAGTCTTTAGTTTCTTGAGTCATTCAATAAATAAGTCCCTTATTGAGCCTATTCATCAAAATTCTAGTCATGAAGATGGTGATTAAGGAGTCATGATGATATTTATCCTAAGTCTTGTATGTCAAAATCAAATGTAAACCCAAGTCATTATGGTTTTATGAGGAGCATGTGATGTAAGAAGTCAAGTTTTAAGCATGATTGTAAAGATTGTTACCTTTTGAGTTTGATTAAGCATCATAACGCGTTAAAGGGAAGGTTTGTAGCATGTGGCATCCTTTTTACATACGATGTGCTAACAACTAGGTCCGAGTTGTCAACGCATTTCATTATTAAATTGTTTGGCGCGCTGCAAACTCGTCAAGGTGGCTCTGTCTCATCAAATGCATATAGATACTTGATGAAGTGACTTTAAGGAAGGCTCTGGAAGATTCTCACATGTCAGCAAGAGTTTAAACACTCCCTCCAAACGCTCAGCTAATATTCAAATTCAAATTGCTAAAGGATTTTTGCATGCAAAGATAGTTATATCTCTGATTTTTTGCACCATAATATTCCTTGTATGCAGAAGTGTTTGTTGCAGGAAGTTAACCATATGATGGCTCCAAAGCAAGGTGTTACACCCAGAAGAATATCAGGGTCTTTATACAAGTTTGAACCCTCTTATATGATTTTGATTGAGGAAAACCCTGACCATGTGAACTCTTTCAAGTGTATGGGATGTTGGAGATACTGTAAAAAGCTTGAAGGTCATCATCTGGAGGTTAGCAGAGATTTTGTGAAGAACTATAGTGAAGGAAAGACTAAGGTGGGTCCTCTAGAGATCAATTTGAACATGGATATTGTCATTGAAGCTACATTGATAACAATAACAAGGGAACTTTGGTTTAAAGCCAGGCAATTGGAAAAAGGAGACCGATGTCAATACATGTTAAAGCCAGAGCATCAGGGAGCTAATCTAGTGAAGGGTATACCCAAAAATTGGCTTTTGGAAGCCTATGACAAACTGATATTAATCATACATAGATTTTTTACTTGTGAAGGGAGGTATAGTAGAGTTTTGCAGTATCATTTCAAGTTGCTTATTCACTTCACTGGTAATAGGGAAATCGACCTACCATATTTCTTATTTATGAGCTTACAAAGGATGATTTTACTTGCTCAAAGAAAGCCTGATAAACTTCATAAATCCATATTCCATCATGCTTTGATTAAGTTGATAGTAATTTAAAAATTGAAGAAAGAGGGCAGGGAATGGCTCACCTTCCTGTTCGTGTCTAAATATCAAGTTGACCTGCCTATTTCTCCTTCAAAATCCAAGACTCCCAAGAAGAAGATTGTAATACCTTCCTCTACTCATTCATCTGAAGTTCCACATCCCTCTCAAGATCCCATTCCTCAAAAACCTTCACCTATCCAAGTGTATAAAAGGGATAAGAGAAAATAAAAGGCTAAAGAGGTAGTTATTGAAGAACAACTAGAGCCTCTTATGGAGCTTCCTCAAATGGAAATTGAAGATAATGCCCAGACTATCCAAGCTAAAATTGGTACATCAGCCCTCAGAAGGTCATCCAAGGAAAACTTGTACTAGCATAGGAATCTCATCAAATCACTGAGGCTATCAAGCCTAGAACTAGGTTGTCAAAATTCAAAGTTTCTCCTCTTGAAAAGGAAGCACTTGAGGCCATAGTCCAATTAAGTGAATCTCCACCAGAGCCAGCTCCAGAGACATATCAGGGGCCTAAAACTGATCGGGATCAATTACTCAAGGATGCAAATAGACAACTCAAAGACGTTCAGGAGAAGAACAAAAAATTACATCAAGAGAATGTTACACTCAACCAACAGTTTTCAAGTCAAATGGATGAACTAGCAGAGGAGTGTAATCAGCTCAAGAGGAACATCGGGAAAAATATGATTCATAGCAAACAATTGATTAATATGTACAAGCAGAACCTTAGCTTGAGAGAAGACAATAGGAAGTTGACTGAAGACATATATTTGGCTAAGAACATGCTTAGTAAGAAGAACTTGGCAATCTTCTTGAAGGAGACCACTTCTCTTAGTTTTTCCAAGCAAGATGATTAATATGCATATGTTGTTTCAAAGTTTTGTGATCAAATTTTTCTGACATGTGATGAACAGATTGGATCACTTGCAAAGAAGTGCTACACAGCATAGTAGACCATCAGTGAAATGCTCAGAAGCTCAGTAATGTAGACATCAAATGGATACCTTGTTTTGTTTTGATGTGAGGGTTTGATAAAAGTCTTATGAAGGTGCATGGAAACTACATTGAGGAAAGAAAGTATAAATACATGATTATTGAGATGAAGCCTGAGTAATCTCAATAAATTACAGTGGTATGTGTTTAGATGAGGCAGAATCCCAACCTTCAAATACAATTTTCAAGCAATTTTGGAGTATTTTGTCCAGACATGCATCTACGTGAGTTTGTAGCGTTAACCATCTACTTTCAGTGTATCACGTTGCAAATTCGTCCATCATCAACGTATAATAAGACAAGTCAAACTTGGACTCCTTCCCGATCAAATAATGGGTGACTCAAGGCCAAGGTGTCGATGATGACCCAAGAAGATCTCTATCATCCTCCAGCAAAGCCTATGAAGCAGTCGAAGACTTAGTTGTAGATAGGGATCTAATCCCTTAGAAATAGGATCTAGTCCTACTATTTATGTAATTACACTGAATTTGTTTTGATATGTAGCTATTCGATCCATCTAAGGTTTRTAAAGGCTATTTARCCTATGAAAATTACATTKTAATGGTTCGACTTTGGAGATTTGACTAGACTCTGGTATTGAAAGACATTTTGAATACATATTGGAATATAAGTTTCTTTCACTGTAGTTATTCAGACTTCATCTTTCTTTCTATTCTATACCTGTGAATGAATTCATGTTCATTTTTCTATGTTTATTCAATGATTGATAATTGTCATCTTATCTTTACATTGGTAAACTAGAATCACAAGTATTTTACTTGTTACAACTAGCCAAACATATATGTTATTTTGTGTGTGATTTTGCTGGTATAATTACTATTCTTCATCCATTTTCATCTTTAAAAAAAACTATCTGAGTATTATAGTTGAAGGCCCTATCTATCTTAGTGTATTCATGTGTATCTGAAGTGAGTGAGTTTATATCCAAGTCATTCAACTTGATCCATTTTATAGCTTTATTTAAACATTTGATTAAGTTACCAAGCTCACTTGGTCTGCAACCTAGATTGACTCTTGGAGTGATGACACCATCTATCACACCTAAGGGAAAAGAAACTATGGGGGAAGAAGATGATACTAGGATCAACAGTCTTTTCAATATTTTGAATTATTTGGCCAAGGGTCAAAAGGCCATGATGGATCGTATGGGTCATCTAGCTAAGAATTCCTTCGAGGGCCCAACTAAGCAGAATCAGAATGGTGATGGGCATTCAAACAATGGAGAGGGTAGCCACTCACACACTACCATGCAGAGCCACCCCCACTTGTACACCAAATCTCCCAGACCCACTATGCGTCAATTTTTGAGGAATGATTATGCATGTCCATTGATGCAGGTTGATCAGGAGGATCCCTATAGGGCATATTTATAGGATTACAGGAGGCTAGGAGATGATTTCCACTCAGCCATGTCATTCGCAGAGTTCTGCAATATGAAGATCAAAAACCAACCGAGAGGGCCCATGAGGGCCATGACACAAAATTTTGAGTTGCAGCGTACCCTTGGGAAGGTCACTATTCCCAACTTTGACGGGGGCTCAAAATGCTCCACTAGATCATGGGTGCAGAAGCTCGACACTTATTTCCAGCTACACCAGATGACAGAGACGAATGCCATTAAGTTGGCCACCTTTAACCTGGATGGCGAGGCCCATGAGTGGTGGTACCATGGGTTAGTCACCTTGGGACATGTTAGGGTTACCTCCTACCTGGACTTCACACAGAGACTCATCAAGAGATTTGAGAGGAAGGACCCTGAGCTTCACTTCAGAGAGTTGGCTCGACTCAAGTAGACAGGTATCCCAGAGGCCTATATATCTGAGTTTCAAAAAGTTGTTGTGATGGTGACAGACATTTTAGAGGGTTATTTTGTGATGTTGTTTGTTGAGGGGCTAATGGATCCTCTACGAGGATGGGTCAAGGCCTACAATCCTAACTCCTTACAGTATGCAGTCAGCAGAGCTCAGGACATGCAGGATACAATACATAAAAGTTGGTTTTCACCCAAACCCACTTTTTCCCCGAAGACTAAGGAAATCAGACCACCTCAGAGAGATTGGGCAGGTAATCCCAAACTGGATGAAGAGTCCAGGAAAGAATTGAGGAAAAAGAAATTGTTTTTCAGCTGTCAGGAACCATGGGAACCAGGACACAGATGTGTCAGGAAGGACAGAATGGAAAAGGCCCATTTCATTGAGGTATACTCTGACAGTGATAGTGATAAGGATGAGGAGGTGAAGCAAGAACAGGACCAGGGACATAAAACATCAAGGGAGAAGTCTTCACAGGTTGGGGCTAAGGACCCACTAATGGCCTTGATGTCAAGATTTATGAGGTATCACACCTTCAGGGTCAAAGGTGTTCTACAGGGGCACAAGGTGACAATATTGATCAATGGGGGATCATCTCATAACTTCATTGACGGTAACATGGTCAAGAGGAGATGAATTCCGACAAAGGAATTCGATGCGTTCACAGTAGCCATACCAGGAGGCCACCAAAGGATTTGCACCAAGTGGATTAGCAAGCTCACAATAACCATGGGAAACTACTCAATGACAGATGATTTCTCCGTGGTGGACATACCAGACACCAATGTAGTGTTGGGCGTTCAATGGCTTTACTCTATTGGGAGATACACTATTAATCAGAGGACCATGGACATGGAGTTCACAGGCCCAAATGGAAAGAAAGTGGCCCTACCAGCCATGCACCAGTACCCACCGAAGATTGTGTCATCACACAACCTAGAGGAAATTATGAGGCATGGTGATATAGAGTGAGATGTAGAGTGTTTTATTTCTGACAGAGAGCCACCCGACCATCTGCAACAACTTCCAGAGGACTTGCAAGTATTACTCCACAAACATCATAAAGTAATTAGTGATATTCCTCCTGACATTCCACCTGATAGAGGTTTTGAGCATATCATAGATCTAGAAGAGGGGTTTCAAGCAATTATCACAAACCCATATTGGCACCCTAAAGTTTACAAGGACGAGATTGAAAAAAACATCAAATAATTGTGGAAAATGGACCACATTCGCCCTAGTTCCAGCCCATTTTCCTCTTTCGTTGTCTTAGTCAAGAAGAAGGACGGTACTTTGTGGATGTGTATTGACTATAGGGCTCTAAAAAAGAAGATGATCAAGAATCGGTACCCCATACCTAGGATCGATGAATTAATGGATGAGCTCAGGGGAGCCAATTTTTTCTCAAAGATTGATCTTCGATCAGGGTATCATCAGATCAAGGTACAAGAGAAGGACGTACCTAAGACAACCTTTCGATGACACTATGGGCATTATGAGTTTTTGGTCATGCCATTTGGGCTAACTAACGCCCCTGCCACTTTCCAATCATGCATGAATCATCTATTTAATAATTAGCTAAGGAAGTTCTTATTGGTCTTTTTTGACGACATCCTCATATACAACAAAACATGGGAAGACCATCCACGGCATCTTGATGAAGTACTGGATATTATAGAGAGTCAATAGTTGTATGCAAAGGAATCCAAGTGCGATTTTGGTATGACAGAGATGCTCTACTTGGGGCACGTGAATGGGGCGAATGGGGTACAAGTGCACCAAGAAAATATCAGGGTGATCATTAAGTGGCCAACTCCGGGTTATGTGGCAGAACTAAAGATTTCCCTTGGTCTCTGCACTTACTACAGGAATTTTTTAAAAGGATTCTCACAGTTGACAGCACCACTGACGGATCTCACCAAAAAGGGGGCTTTTGTTTGTATAAAGGAGGCCCATGAGACATTCGAGAAAATGAAGCAGGTGATGAGTTCATGTCCTATTTTAGCACTCCCTGATTTCACTCGGCCCTTTGTCTTGGAGTGTGATGCTTCGGGAATTGGGATAGGAGTTGTATTGATGCAAAGCGATTGTTGCGCCTCTTTCGTAACCTTCATGAGCAGAATAGAGGTGCTTACAAGCTTAGTTGGGTTTGCTAAGCAGGAAAATTGTAAGGAAAATGGTTAGAGAATTAAACTAAGAAATAAAATAACAACTAAACTAATGAACATAGGGACATAAGGACAAAAGAAACAACAAGACCCATGTCACCAATGGTAAGGTTGATATTAGTGAAAGAAAACACCAAGAATAAAGAGGACTATGAGTCCCTTCTTCCTCCAAGGGAGGGCTCTTGGACCCCCACAAATAAAGTGTGATGCTTTGGGAATTGGGATAGGAGTTGTATTGATGCAAAGCCGTCATTGTTGCCTCTTTCAGAACTCCTTCATGAGCGTAATAGAGGTGCTTACGCTTAGCTGGGTTTGCTAAGGTGAAAATTGTAAGGAAAAATGGTTAGAGAATTAAACTAAGAAATAAAATAACAACTAAACTAATGAACATAGGGACATAAGGACAAAAGAAACAACAAGAAGACCCATGTCACCAATGGTAAGGTTGATATTAGTGAAAGAAAACACTAAGAATAAAGAGGACTATGAGTCCCTTCCTCCAAGGGAGGGCTCTAACTTCACAAATAAGCTCTTCTTACAACTTTGAAAATGAAAATGGTGAAATAATTATTTGCTAATCCACTCAAAAGGTGATATGGATTGCCCAAATGTAATGATGCTAGTATACTCTTGATGAGAATAGAGGATTCTCAAGAGAATAGTGGTAGCATAACTTTTCTATTGAATTCCTTTGAAAATTGAAGTGCATCCATGGCCTTTTATAGAATTTCTTTGGGTTATTGTCCAACCGGGCCAGGTAGTGTGTAAAGAGGCTAATTAGGGGCATTTCTAGGTCTTTGACCGTGTACCTTACCCAATCAAATCCAATCTTTTAAATTTGAGAGGTCAAATCAACTTGGAAGCCTAACTGTGGCGGTGGGAGGGTTTACCACTCTCATAAAATGTGCTCATTTCAGGGCATGCTTTTGCCCCAACAAATGATCAAAGACAGCGTGATTCCCGCTTTTTGTTTTGTGCATACATCGCATTCTCGTGGTGGTATTCATAACGCTTCTTCAATTTGTCACCGACATAGTTTTGGACCCTTTGGAAATGTTTTTTTTTTGTAATTTTGGTCCATGGGTGACCTCATAACTGCTACGATGTTGAATTTTCAGAACTATTTATGACAAAATTTCGTTGATAACAGTTGATCACCCAATAACGCTTTGATGATCCAAACTCCAAGAGCATGAGTGGAATTACTCCATATATGAAAAATAGATGTTGGCCATAATGCATGCTTGACCAAATTTCAAAGACTTTGTGGGAAATAGGTTCAAGGTAAAGACCGAACATAATAGCTTGAGGTTTCTCATGGAGAAAAAAGGAGTTGAGCGAGCGGCAAAAAAAATGGATCAATAAATCCAAGCCTACAATTTTAGAAATTGAGTATGTGAGAGGAAAAAATAATGTGGTTGCTCATGCCTTATCTAAGATACCCACTCTCTCTCTCATGGAGATTTTAGTGGAATGGAAGGCACTTCAATTGGTAGAATACTCCAAAAGTAGGTTTGCTTGTGAGATACTTGATGGTTAGGTCTCCGATGATAGGTACAGGACTATTGAATACATCAAATATTATAAGGACCAGATCTATTTAGTACCAAAATCTCAATTGAAAGAAAAAATTATGCATGTTTAAGCATACTTTTCCTTTTGGGAGGCCCAAAGATACCCAAGACTTATAGAAAAATTCGAGATATTTTCTGGGAAGGGTCTCAAGACCGATGTATTGAAGTTTGTGTGGGAATGCCACATATGTTAGCAAAATAAAGCAGAACATACCCATCCAACAGGATTGTAGCCTTACAGGATTGCTCCAACCGCTTCCCATTTCTGAACAAAAATGGGAAAGCATTTCGCTGGATTTTATTACATAGCTACCTTTGGTTCAGGGGAAAGACTGTATCCATGTGGTGGTTGACATGCTTACTAAATTCACCCATTTCTTTGCCATATCATCCAAATACTTTGCAGTGCAAGTAGAAAAATTATTCTTCGGAGAGGTATTTTGGCTGCATGGACTGCCCAAGACAATTGTCAGTGATCGAGACAACAGATTCATGGGGGGCTTCTGGCAAGAGCTATTTAGACTTGTAGGGATAGAATTAACACCTAGTACCAGTTATCATCCTCAAACTGATGGGAAAACCAAAATTGTGAACAAATGGCTCAAGGGGTATTTGAGAAATTATGTATCGGGGCAACAAAAGGCACGGATCAAATGGTTGCACTTGGGAGAGCATTGCTATAACACCACTTATCACATGTCGATTAGGATGACACCTTTCAAAGATTTGTATGGGTATGACACCACCACCTTTGTGGACCGAGCATTTGGGGACAGTCAGACAACCAAAGTCAAAGATCAGATTTGTTGGCACAGGGGCAGACCCAGGGTTCAACGCTTCAACAACACAACAACAAAACCCTAACTACTGGCCCTTTCGACAACGCCTGCGAAGCAGATACAGTCTCACTCGAGGTAGAGGCAGGGGGGTTGCAGGACTCATGTGTCTACAACCAAGTCGGAACACAGATATGTGATTACAACACTTAGCAGACCACTTAGACAACAATAAGTATTAGCTCATGAGTCTCATTCACATTGCAGATTAACCCTTATTACAGATCAACACAGTAAAAATCAAGACCAAGCACTTACAATCACTTAACACATAGCATTAGCTTAGATCTAGCATTTATTCATCTTTAATACCATTAAGCACTAAGAAACAACATCAGATGCATTCATTATACACTATAACAACAACACTAAGCAGATAAACAACATATTTCACATCGCACAAATCACATCAAGACACAGGATATGCGTGGTTCACCCCAGTGTGAGCTATGTCCACCAACGGCTTCTTCTTCTTTATTAGTCTTCAATATTCTTACATTCATCTTCTCATGTGCACAAAGCCACAGAGACATAGGAGATGCGCGCACTGCGCGCCAGATCTTCCTTCCCAAAATCCGGTCAAGGCACAGAGCCTTACATACAACGTCTGAGCACAAAGCAACCTACAAAATACTTGCACTTAGCTCCGCAGTTCCTAACATACTCTTCACAAAGACAAATAGTCATGCACTAAGCCAATCAGTAACTCACTCTTACATCGCTTAGCTACTACTTATTTATACATTTACAAAGAGGCCTAATCATGGGTAAACCCATGGGCCGACATCCCATAACCCGTTACATAAACCCTAGTAAACCCTTTGTTGGGTCCACAAGCCCACAAAATGAGTGAGATCCTGCGATCTCGGCTTGC